>RJWJ010017276.1:0-33245 GCA_004363605.1 Indri indri
GCATAGCAAACTCTCGATGTTTGTTGAATGAATTGAATGTGAATAAACACTCTCCTTTTAACTACTGTTCCTTTCTCCCAGGAGATGGAAGAATCAATACTAATTAAAAGAAATATTCTGAACATCCGAACACATCATGATAAATTTACCTCAGCCAATAATAAAGTAGTGAGTTTTATATGCACAGCATTCTGAAGAAGTGAAAAGGTGATTGATTTAGGAATATGGAATGCTATTAAAAAGATACTGATCTTTATCATGTGACTTGTTTCGCATGACATTAAAACAAATAATCCAATCTTACCAGGCCTGTAACAGCAATCATATGATGTCCGTCAGAGAAGATGTGCAATTCTTATCCCCATAGCAACATCTGTAATGCTTATGCTAATCAATTCAAATTAACCTTGATATAAAAAAAGTACCCTAGAGGTAATGTTGTTGTTGTGGCAGTTCAGATGAGTAACATGATTTTCTAATAAAACTCCCCAGTAAAATTAGGATGAAAACAAGATCCTGTTAGCAATTTTTTTTTTTTTCTATATGCATTGGTTAAACCACAGCATCAGTGCTAACATAGGGGTAATTAGAGGTATCACAGATAATGAGCTACCTTATTGATTACTGGCCTTTTGTAACCCAGCATAACTCAAATAGAGGAATGTATTCAGAGTAATCTGCAATTAAAAAACACAATATAATGATAATTTTACATTTATAACTTTAAATTTCAGTATGGTTTTAATACCTTCTTTCTCTTTTTCTATAGGAATATTTTTTTATAGTCAGCAAAGCATAAAAATAAACTTTACTACCCCAGCCATAAATCCATGGCTTAAAAAAAAAAGCCACGTTTTGTAAAACATGCAGTATTATACAAATGAAAATACATAGGCTTTAGGGAAAAGTCACATGTTTTTATCATGATTTCAGTGAATTAAAATAGCACTTTAAATGAAACAAAGTTTATTTGGAAGTTTATAGATAAGGGAAAAATAAATATGTTGTCAGACTCTGCAAAATGCCAAAGCAGCTGACCATTTATTTTTAGTACAAGTAAATTATGGAATTTTCTATTAAATGTAATTTCTATTTTTAAGTACAATTTAAATGTGTTTTATCAAATAAGAAATCAAGTTTATATTAGTTGAACTGTAGCAAGTAAATTGGAAGGGATATATTCTGATTTCTGAAAATTAACCTAACTGCTTCTGTGCATTGAACTTGGAAGACTCTCTAGAGTAATTAAGTAATTAGGTTTTGCTCCTAAACTGGATTGCTTAAATATGGGATAGCTAATTTTCAAAAGTGTGAATCTAAGCATTGCTTGGCCCAAGGGACCAGGTCTTCAGATGGAAACATCACCTTCTCGGTAGTTTGGATTTGGCCTAGGTCAATATACCAAAGACATCAAGACAGGCATGTGAAATTTTATGTAGAGTAAAATTAAGTGTTAGACTTCCTTGTAGTGGAAATGAAAATAATTTACTGTCAAGCACTAAAGATGGTGGTGATGTAGAGTTGGGTAGCATTTTAATTTCCCATTGGTATTGTAAGAAATTACCACAAATTTAGGGGCTTAAAACAACACAGATTTATTATCTTATAGTTCTGGAGATCAAAAGTTTTAAATGCATCTCACTGAGCTAACATCAAAGTGTCAGCAGGGCTGCATTCCTTCTGAGGCTCTGGGGAAGAATCCATTTCCTTGCCTTTTTTAGAGTCTAAAGTCCAGGCATACTCATGGCTCATGACCCAATTCCTTCAGGTTGCTCCATTTCGCACCTACCAACAGTGGGTTCACACTGCCATCTCCTTGGCTCCCTTCTGCTGCTTCTTCCCTTATTAACTATCATTCAGATTACATCGGGCTAACCTGGATAACCCCAAATAATCCTTCTAAATTCAGGTCAGCTGATTAGCAACCTTAGTTTCATTTATAATTTTAGTTTCCCTTTGCCATGTTACCTAATATATTCACGGGTTCTCAGGGTTAAGACACAGACATCTTTGGGTAGCCCTTATACTGTGCACCACAGGTAGGATTGCCAAAAATCATTGGATGAATAGCGTAGAATTCATTATTTCATTTGTTTTGCTTCATGATAGAAAACAATACATTCGTTTTTCGTTGAACTAAATTCCATTTGTAGAATTAAAGGTAATTAAGTTTGCATAAAACTAATCAATGTCTAATAACTATTTAGATTTCTGATAGAAGGGTAAGATATTTTCAGATTTATGCTGTTTATAGCTTTGTAGATGAACCACTCTTGAAAAACATACGTGGTTAAGAATTTGGAAACATTCTATCATGGAACTTTTATATATGTCCAATTGGGCCACAATGTTTATTATCTTTACAATAGAACTACGAATGGGGACTTCACCATTGTCATTCAATTCACTTTGTGAAAAGTCAGGAACAACAACAACAGAAGTACCCTCCTCTAATACAAGTATTTGTAAGTCACCTTAAATCCCTCTCAGAACATGGAAAGGTATTGCTTTTAGAATAAATTGAATCTTGCCTTAATCTAAAGGATTTAGGTTGGACAACAAGTAATTAATCACGGATCTCACTAATATATTAGTAGATAGACATTCACTTGAAAGAAGAAAAAATTTAGAATAAAACTAAACTTTTTGGCAAAGTATAAGATAAATCGGAAAATATAAAACATACTCAAGAAAAAAGATCAGCATAACCTTGGACAATTGAAATCATTTTCTATTATGAATTTCAATTTATGATGATAGATATTTTGTAGGACTATATTTCACTAAAGTTAAGGCTATAACTGAACACAATTAGAATATAAAAATTAACAATGTTAGAATCATTAACAGGAGGACTGTTGAAGACAGCACACATAATTCTTAAGGCTCAAGGAGAATCATTTCAGTTTCACCAGTAATTACTTATAAGCCTTATCTTAAGAAAACTTCCACATTTTTAAAGGAAAATGTATATCACTTTGACAAAAACATGAAAAACTCTTTTGTCCAAAACTTTCAGCTGATGACTTAACTGACAATAGGTATGCAGCACTAAGATTTTCTATAACTACATCCAAGTCAGGCCTTTATTTGTCCTATATAGATAAACACAGACCCTAAATTTCACTTTACTTCTCAATGAACCACACTGATGTACACATATGCTGCTCAATCATTTTACAAGCCAAGGCACCCTAAACAAGATCAAAGTATCCACTTAAATTGTGTCTCTCTGCCATAGACTCCCGTGACGGTAATACTGAACAGAAATAGCAGGTAGGTAAGTTCTGTCAATTTTATTATTTGACATAATATAGAATGGAAATATCCAGTTTGTTTGATCCTCTTTTCTATGTGCATTTAGGCCTGGTCACTGGCGTGTACTGAATGTGTAGGATATGAAGGACAGGCACACGGAGACTTGTACAATTGGGTATAGGGAGTCAGAACCAAAATTGAAAAAAATTTCTTGAGTCAACAAAACGGGGGCAGCAAAGGCTTTTAAACTACTTAAGTAGCCAATGTTTATCAAGTTATTACTATGTACCAGACACTCTTTTAAGAGCTTTATATCCTTTGACTAATTTGATGGTTATCATGACACTGCGAGGTTACTAGTGAGGAAACAAAGGCACAGGAGATTGAACTGTTTGTCTGTGGTGACCCAGCTCCTAAGTGGTAAAGCTGGGATTTGAATCTAGAAAGTTTGACTACAGAGTCCATTGTGCTCTTTCTCATGGTGTGTTAAGGCCAACAACTATGTGAACAGAACCATCCCACAAACATGACTTTTCAACTACATAAAGTCATTTTGATACATAGAAGGATAGAGATGTATAAAGAATGATAAAATACACTTGAATTTAGAAAGCCAAACAAAGAAATGGCTGGAGGGAAAATTTTAAATGACATGCTAATTAAACTTAGATAATATTACAAAACTGTAGTCAAAACAGATTTATTTTAATGTAAATAAATGGTCAAACTAATGATCTTTGACTTTCAAATAAGTATATATTTTCACTTTTAAAAGATTAAGTATAGATGGATCAACATGGAATGAAAGAAGACTTTTAAAGATCATAGACAAGAGGGCCTTACCAACACTTATCATTAAGAACTGATTCAAGTGAATTTTTGAAGTTGTTGTCAGCCAGGTGAAGAAAAGTGGGAAGGATGTTGGCAAACAGCTACTGACTCTCAGAGCATGAAGAAATAGGGCATATTCGCAGGAAGGAGAATATGGTTCCGTCTTCTCTGCGAAGTGGCACTGTGTCTGTAGATGTGTGAGAGGCTACTGTGGCAATGAGATTTTTAAAAATCATGTACATAATGCTAATAAATTTGGATTTTTTTAACTCGAAAGCTGTGGGAGTCATATTAGAAGAAAACGAACAGAACTTGTTCAAATTTTTCCAGAGATTATTCTAGCATTTTTTCCCAAAGATACATTGAGGGGGATGAAACGGTTTATGGAAAGAAGATAGAAGAGACGTGAGAGGATAGTCAAGGGGAGTTATGATGAGTGCTCGACAATGACAGCAGACATAGAAGAAAAAGATTGTATAGATTCAGATATTGCAAGGTACAACTGAGATGACGTGGTAATATTTAATAAAGCTGATGGTGATGATAAGAGTTAACTTTGTAAATACACACTCTGTTAGGTAGTCTATTCCTCCCAATTACTCTATGAGGTAGATATTTTTATTGCCACCATTTTTATAGATGAGATATGAAGGTTAAATAATTCCCCATTTAGAGAGCTAGGAAATAGATGCTAAAATTGAAATCCAGGCTGTTTGTCTCTGAGCCTGCACTATCTACCATAGTGCTGTATCTTTCCTCCTATTAGATATAGGAACAAGGAAAAGAGATGGCTCTAGGGTTTCTGACTTTTTATATTAAATAAATGGTGAGGTTTGCTGTGTCCTCAAATGGCCTTTCCTCTGTGTGTGTGCAGCTCTGGTGCCTCTTCCTTCTCTTACAAGGACACCAGTTCTATTGGATTAGAGTCCTACCCTTATGATCTCATTTAACCTTAAGTATCTCTTTAAAGGCCCTATCTTGAAACATAGTTACATAGGGGGTTAACACTTTAACATATGAGTTTTGGGGACACGCAGTTCAATCTATAACAGTGATCACAAAACCATTAGATTAGTATGTCTAGTGCAGAGTTAGAAATATAATATTAATAGAAAGATTTAGATTTGTGAAAAACATGGATAATACCACCCAAGAAGAATATGAAGTAAGAAGTTAATCAAGGCAAACACAAAATCCTAAGACACCTTTAGAGGGAAGGACAAAAAGAAGAAAGCAAAGGAAAATGAGACATATTAATAGTAGAAAAATTAAGATAAATCAATGTCAGGGAAGGAGTGAATTTAATGACTTGTGGAGCTGTCAACAGCTCTAAACGCTGCAAGGAAGACAAGTACGGTGAGAACTCAAAATGTCATTTAATTTGGCAATTTCAGAGGCTTTAATGATCTTATCAAGTACATTATCAGTAGAGTGGTTAGGAAAAGGCAGATAACATTGGACAGAGAAGTAAATAGGAGTTGAGAAAGTAGCTATGGTAAGTGTGGACTGTCCCCTTTCAAGACGTTTGGGAGTGAAAGGAAAGAAGAAAGACAAGAAGCAGCTTGAAGAAGACAGATAGAAGGTCAGCTTATCTAGACCATGAAAGCTTGTCCAGGCTCATGTTGAGAGAGAATTAAAGCTAGAACTCAGCCTTACATTACTTTTTCATAGAATTCTTACTTAGTCAGTAAAAAGCAGTGCCAAGATATATGTACATAAGGTCAGAAGTGGGTATATTCAACTGTCCTCTGATGTATCTAAATACTTGCTATAAAGTGAAGGATCTGCCAGGCAAGAGAAGCCCAAGTCCCGGACTCAATACCTTTACAGGTGAAGGCTCAGAGGGGTGCTACAGAGAGTGGGGTGGGGATGCGGAGAGGAAAACCAATACAGAAAGGTTCTCCCTGTTTCTATATAAATAAATAAGTCCTGATCACTAATGCACACTTGCAACATTGGGCCCTATAAGGAATCTCAGAGCCTTGGCCTCACACACAAGCAAAAAAAGTTGTTACTTCACTTTTTTTTTAATATAAAAGGAGCCTAAACACATTTGTAGATTTGAACATGTTTGTAGATTGAAAAGAAAATGAGGGTAGGAAAAAAAGAGACTGAACTACAAAAGAGAGAAAGAATAATCTCCCCTGAAGCTCTTGAGAAAACGGATGGAGGTAGATTTGGCACTCGGGTGGGCAAAGCAGCTGTAGAGAGGAGGGAAGAAGGAAAGGGGCAGTTGGTGAAGTAAACGTTGAGTTCAAAGGAGAGAAGAGAAGTTGAGGATCTTTGTGTCTTGTGGTCTTTATTTTCTTAAGAAGAAGGTGGCAGAGTATTCCCCTGAGATGGTATTGGTGTGCCATAGATGAAGTGGCTCAAGGAAACTGAAGATTATTTTGGACAAAGTTGTTAAAATGAGCAAGATAAGGAAATAGGGACCAAAAAAATTATTAAAATCAAAACCAAGATAATAATAAAAAAGGAAACCATAGTTTCTAATCCCAACTGTGTCAATTTCTTAATACCTTCCCAATTATTTATACCCAGGTCTGAAACCACTTCCTCCAGAAGGCTATGTCTCTCTTGCCTGTGCCCCACCATCGGTGGGACCCAAGAACACTTGATTTGCTGCTCTCTGCTGCCATCGGGAGGCTGTGGGCTTTCCTACATCAAATGCTCACTTGTCTTTACATAGTGGCCTTTCTCACAGGGCCTGCCTGGCACAGACTAGCACGTGGCATGGGTAGGTGAAATAACAATGAATGAATAATCACCTCTTCAGCAATGAAAGAAATTAATGTGTTTTAGATATGTGGAAAATTAATACTGAGAATACCTTTGGTATGGGAATGAGATTAGGATATGTTTATCATTGTAGTCTGAGAAAGATAAAGCATAGCTATGTCATACTTTTCTGTGTGTGTTTGATAAAGATCTCAAATGGAAACCAATTTCAAGAGATTTAGACATTAACCTGTGTTGGAGAGTAATATGGAGATACCTCAAAGAACTAAAAATAGAATTACCATTCGATACAGCAATCCCACTACTGGGCATTTACCCAAAGGAAAAAAAGTCATTCTATAATAAAGTCATCCGCACTCAGATGTTTATAGCAGCACAATCCACAATCATAAAGATGTGGAAACAACCCAAGTGCCCATGAATGGATTAATAAAATGTGGTGTATGTATACTATGGAGTACTATGGTGAACTAGCACCTCTTATATTATCCTGGATGGAGCTGGAGCCCATTCTTCAAAGTGAAGCATCAGAAAAATGGAAAAACAAGCACCACATGTACACATCAACAAATTGTTACTAACTGATCAACGCTTATGTGCACACATGGAAGTAATATTCATCGGGTGCAGGGCAGGTGGGAGGTGGGTGGAGGGGATGGGTAAATTCACAACTAATGGGTGGGGAGCACACCGGGGGATTGGCACACTTGTAGCTCTGGCTTGGGCTGTGCAAAGGCAATATATGTAGCCAAAATGTTTGTACCCCTATAACACTGTGAAATTAAAAAAATAAAACTATGAATAGGTTATCAATATAAAAATATTTACTATTATCATAATAAATTTTTAAAATATTGAATACAATCTTAGCTTTATAGAATTTTGATTTAAAATATTGATTTTGTTCATTGTAATTATTTTGTCTTTTAATAAAGAAATTTCAGTGTTTTAGGAGAAAAATATAAAAATCATTAAAATAATTTAAATTAAAAAAAAAAAAAACCTCTTTTGGAAACAGGATGTTGTGGTTATCAAACCTAATAAGAAGTAGTTATTCAGTAATTATTTGTTGAAGGAATGAATCCCCAGGAATGAATCAACCTCAGTGCCAGGAAGAGGACTGACATTTAATATATAATTATTCAATTGAACTAAATGGAAATTTGAATTAAAATATTAAGGTTAATGACATTTTCTTATTTTTATTTTTATTATATCAAATTCCATGTTCCTTTTTGTGAATTTCAAAATTCAGGGTGAATAATGAAAATGACAAGGGAAGAACAGTGTTCACTGTACGGATTTCCTATGAGGTCCCAACTTCATGTTCAATCTTTTCTTGAGCAGAAGTTTTACATATGAAGGATATATTCTTAAAAATTAAAAATAGTTTAGTCTCTGGATGGTGCATTTATGGGGCTTTCAATTTTCTTGTTTTTGCTTATCTGTATGCCCTAGTATTTCTGCAATGGAAGCAGTTAATAGTAAAAAATAGTTTAATATCTATCAAGGAACAACAAATAAGTCAGTTAGACTGTACCATTACAAGGTTCATAACAATAAAGTGGTTCCCTTTTACCTACTGCATTAAGTTCAAAGTCCTTTATTTAATCCAGAACCATCCTGCCTATCTAATCCCATTTGTTGCACATTTACAAAACACAATTTTGCTCCAGTCACCAAGGGAAGCTCTCATTATCCCCCGTAGTCACCACACCAGAAGCCATTTCCCTTGGCCTTTTCTAATCCGTACTCTTCCTCATCTCTAAGGTCCCTGACATCCCACTCAATTCTCATATCTTCCAACAAACATTTTTTGCTTCCTTATACAAACTCAACTCCGTGTTACCAGATGCCTTTGCAGGCGAATAAGTACCATTAGAGCTTACGATGCTTAGAGTGTCGTTTAAAGGGAAATATCTATATTAATAATCTTGGCTGAAATGCGAGGTTAGCTGCTCCCCAGCAGGATCCAAAACCTGGGCACAGATCTCCTCAGGTGTATTCAATTTTTCATAATGCTTTTCATTACAGTTGGGCATTTGCTTGAATGCCTTACACCAAATGTTCCTCTTTTCTCACCTAGAAGCAGTATTCTCTTATTATCTTCTGGATCATTGGCCTGCTTACTGAAACTCTGTCAGGAAATTTCTATTGGTTAAATTTTAATGCTATTAGCTTTCTGACATTAGAAAGGAAAAGCCTCAATAAAGAAGAATGAGAATAGGCAAATCCTGTCACTGTCTGACCTACTAGTCTGTCTTTATATTTAGACATTTTTTTTATAGACTATTTCTGGTAGAATTCCTTTATTTTGCATTCTTTGAACAAGGAACAAAACTAGATAATTCTACTTTTTTCTAAAGGTTTAAATATTTAAGCTTTATATTTTTACTTCTTAGACAGGATTAATAATACAACTCAAACATTTTTGTATCAGGGGAAAAATTGTGTGAAAATGCTATTTGATTTGTTTTGTCTTGAATTTGGTGGCCTTCAATCCATGAATGACACACAATGCAGTATTTTTACTGACAGACAGCACTTTGGCACCCTACTAGATGTATTACAGATACAAAAAGTTAAAAGATTGGTTTTCACACTAAGGAGCTGATAGTCAGTGCCATGCATGAACCAAGTTTTATGCATGCCTTTCTAGAAGACAGAAACAACAGTTAAATAATGAAATGGGCTAATAATGCATACCTCCTTTAACTTGTATGTAATTAAAATCCTAATTGAGTGGCATAGGTATTTAATATTATTAATTTAGGTAAAGGAAAAAATGGGTATGGACCAAAAATTTTAAATGCAGCTTCATTATGGAAGTTATAATCTTGCTGGAAACTAAGAATTGCCTACATAGAAAAAAGAAAGGATAGAGAAAAATAAACATATAAAACGATTGTTATTCTTTGAGTTTGTACATAGTTAAACCAGAATTCTCATTTTACCTTTTCTACATACATGTGCTTACCCATATGTGTAGGTACGTATGTGCTGTGTGTGCATGTATGCGTGTGTGTTTATCTGTGTTTGACTTCCCCTCTTAGATGCTTTGTTTTAATTATGCTTAAGTCTGGATGATGTGGTTCTGTTTTTATAATCTATTAAGCATAAAATAAAATAATAACATGATGAGCATCTGTCACTTGATCACTTTTAACACCTAGATTTATATACTCGCTGTAGGTCCTCAAAAGAAAAAATACTTAGGAACAACAAATAATTAGTGTAAGGCCTATTTTAAGAGACATTATTACTCCAAATGTTACAGGCATACTGGGTAGGGAAGTTATCTTCACAGAAGTATTAATAAAAAAGAAGAAAAACAAAACAAAACATCCTCTTGAATTCACAATGTCTGGCATCATTGTGTTTAATCCACATATCCCAAGAAGCTGGCATTTCTCTATATCCATGTCTAAATTTTGTGGCATCCATATGGCCTAAAGAGATTTATGCTTCTAAAAAGTTATTTTATTTAAAGGCGTGCATAAATTTAAAAGCATGACAATTCATTATTTAATATCCTCCTCTTTGATGGAATCCTCTTTTAGGATATTTTGACTATTTCTTCAAAACATTATTTAGTATAAAACAAGATGAAAGTCACAGGATATCTTCCAGATGAATAGGATGGATTATTTTCTTTCAACTCATATCTAAAATTTTCAATGGGTTCTTAGTTTCTCAAATGTATGTTGCATTTTAAAAATTGCTTCAACTGTATCTTTATTCTGAAGACCTAATATAGAAATGACTCTACTATTCTCAAAGTTTATAATACTGTTCGTGGGGACAGAATGAGAATAGGTTTTTTTGGCTTTCCTTCTCAGAATGTTGAATCAGAAGTTTCATTTTTTTCTTTAGTTTTATGGATGCACAGAGATCTCCTTGCTTAGAATATGTGTCTTTTTAACTAAAAAGATATATCACTTTTCACATGTCAGTCATATCACAAAAATTACTTTGATTTGCTAGAATAGTTGCCTAATTTGAGGTGAGGAAAATCACCTGTCACTGCTGACAGAGAATATAAAGTGTCAAGGTCATAATGGTACATTTTACTTATAAGGAAAATTGTCTGTATCTGTTGGGAAAACTTAGCATGTTACTGAAAAAACTTTAACGATTAATTCTTGCCATTTTGATTATACTAAGGAACAGTTTAGGGCATGTAAAATCCACAACATTGAAAACAAACTACTTGTTGCACACTCTGATGATGATGGTCAGTTTACTAGGGCAACCTGCAAAAGCATGTGTTCGAAGAAAAGGACTTGGTGTTTCCAAAGCTGCTGAGGAGACACGTTATGACTGCACTGGAAGGGTCACAGTCTTATGCTTTGTGACCATTTGTTTTCAACTAATTCAGAAATTATGTAGTATCTCTTTTCACCAAAGAGAAGACTATGAATTCAGCATTCAGCTACTAGGCAGAGAAGCTGGTTGCAGAGAAGAAAAGAGCAGAACAAGAGGCCTAGTTGAGAGGAATAAGATAGTGGAATAGGAAACGTGTAGACAAAGCCATGTCCTGGTTATGAGGCCAGGAAAGGCAGTGTGTTAGAAGAAACGGCAGTCTGTCTGCTAAGAGCTTGGGTTGCAGTGTCAGAGAGAAATGGGGTTAACTCCTGCCCAGTCCTTACTAGATATGTGACTTTGGGCAAAGTAATTCTTTGATCTTCATTTTCCTCATCTGTAAAATGGATAAACTTATCTTGCAACTTGGGGTAGAATTAAATATGATAATGAGAGTAAAGGGTACTACATAGTCCTAGTGCATAATATGCATTCAGTAGATGGTAGCTTTTTTGTTTATTGTAAAACCAAACCTTAAGCATATCCAAAACTTAAGGGAACTATTTTTTTTCCAACAAATCTCTGATACACTATACAACAATTTCATTGGATCACTGCTGAATCACTCAATGGGCAGAATAAGCATGTGCTTAGGGTACCAAAAAAGAAATAGTGTAAACAAAACAAAACAAAAATCAAAAAAGAGAGAGATCAGAAAAGATAAAAGGCAGTTGTTTCACCTTTTTCATGATGTAAGTTTTATATCATATTTAAAAATAAAATCGTGTTATAAATTAGCCCATCAAAAATATACTGGAGGAAACATAATAATTTTAATATTTATATCTTCTAAAGAACTTGGCTTTGAATGAGATCAGAAGGCTGGGAACATCAAAAAGTATCCACTAAACCTAAAGGAAGAGAAGTTCAAACCAGATCAAAGTCTCTTATCACTAGATCCTTAGTAAAAGGAATTGAAAAATGCTATTATCAGAAGATCACTCTAAAATATTCGTGCTATGCTATATATGCATTTGGTTCAATTAGTGAATAGTAAAAATAATATAGTTCTCATTTTAAAGTGAATTTTCATTCATTCCCAATAGATTTTTTTTTTATTTTTATAATGTCTCAAGTTCTCCAGGACCACTTGATATATATCTAATTCTTTTTCTACAGGGTAGGGCAAAAAACAAATACATGTCCTATCTCATATTAACTAGAATATTTAAGACTACATTTGCTGCAAAAACCCAAATTCTATTGGAAGGCAAAACTTTATGCTTTAGCAATTACTTATATCTCATTACAACTGAATTTATAAGTGTCTATAATGAAGGAGTAGCACGTAGGTGGGAAATGTAAGTATGGGAATTGGAGAATCTTCTGGCTGGATGGGCAGGCAGCGCTCCCCCAGGGGAATGAAGGAAGAGAGAGAGGTTGATGTACTGTACAGTAACACCACAAACCAGCTTTATTACTCTTACTACACATGTAGCAGGAAAATATTTTTTGAAAGAGTATCTGTTATGTATAATAATTATCATTTCCCAAGCTCTCTACTTTCCTAAACTTGTGCATACATTTCACTGGAGGCAGGGTAGTTAGAGCCTAGGGGGTGAAAAAAAATAAGTCAAAGTGAGCTTCATTTAGAAAGACAGGGCTTTGTATGTCCCCAAACTAAGGATTACTTTCAAGCACAAGAGCCACGTGATTGAGAAGAAAAGAGGTTTTACGATTTTTAATCTCTATGGAGGTTGACCATGGTATAAATTATGATGGAAAGGGTGAGAAAGAAGGTAGGACATGACACAGGAAGTTGTCATCACACAGGTAAGAGAAAATAGATTTCTGTTCTGAGTTGGAGAAGCAGGAACAATTCAGAGGAACAAGACTAGGATTAAGTTGCTGTCTGCCTGCCTGGTGACAGAGTCAGTCAGTGTCCCCAAACTCTGAGGCCTAAATTCAGGGCAGGGAAATCTGAGTGAGAATTTATAGTGAAATAAATCAGGGGAATCCATAATCATGTCTGGCTTTTGCTCTATTTCTAGGTGGTTCTGGGGGGAAACTATCTTGTAAGAAATCCTGGATCATTACAGAATGGCCCCCAATGCTTCCTGGTAGCCTCGTGCAAGCTCTGGGTAAGTGGTGGCCATGAAGACCAAAGTAAGGTAGACATGCAGGGGCAGAAATAGGGTCCTGGGATGGTATGACTGGCTTATTTGTGGCCAGGACATTGCTAATAGGAAATCCAGATGACAGAGTGACTGCTTTGTGAAAGTGGTGAGAGGACACAGACAAGAAGGTCCTAGGATCAGGAGAGGAGAGAGCTAAGTGAGCAGATCTTATACATAGAGGCCAAAGCAGGGATCATGGACAAAATATACCACCAGTGGATGCTAGCAATTATCTGTAAATTATGGGGACAAGACACTTTCACATATCTTACCACCAGGGTTTTAAGTAAGTCTCCCCTTATGTCTTAGGGGAGAATAGAAGTGGAAACGGGGAATAAGATTTGGCTGATTGAGTTAACTGAAAGATAATATGCTTGACAAGAGAAACCCACTAATATATTAAATTATCAGATTTTTCCTCTTATCATTAGTAGTATGAATGGGGACTTCAATGACTAATTTTAGTTATAAATAATAATCACGAACAACATCTCATTTCCATCTTAATTCATGCGTATTTCGGAACCACAAAAAGAATCTCCTTTTCTTTTAACTGTACCCCACACTACAGAGCTTTCTCAGTGGAGCTTAGGTCTGCAGCTCAGTAAGTGGTACATTGTTGGTGGTGGTGCTTTAGATGGAGAAGTTGAGGAAATAAAAAATGTTGATGTACACGATCACTGCCTCTAACTTAACCACAGCTGCAAGCAGGGGAACCAAATACTCCAATCCAGCCTGGAACACACCAAGAGCAATGACATGCTTTCTTTCAAAAGAGCTATCAACGATTCCTTTTTTTCTCATTCTCTCTTGAACCCATTCCAGTCAAGCCTTTTACCATCACCACACTACACAGGCTGTTCTTCTCTAGGTCACCAGTACCTTCATGTTGTAAATCCAACAGTTAATTCTCAGCTCTCTTCTTACTTGGCCTACTGGGAATATGGGTATGTTGACCTTTCCTTGAAATACTTTTTTACTAAGCTTCCAGGATACTGTACTTTTCTGGCTTTGCCTGTCTCTAACTGCTGCATCTAAATATCTTCAGCTGTTTCTTCTCATTTCCCTAATCTGTAAAAGTAAGAGTGCCCTGGGGTTCAGTCCTCAAATCTCTTATACTTTCTCTCCTCCTTCCCTTGGTGATTGCATCTGGTCTCATAGCTTTAAATGCCATCTACATGCTAATGAAAACCTACATATGCAGCCCAATCTGTGTCTTGAACTCCAAAATTTTTAAATCCAACAAATCCAACTATCTGCTTGACTTTTCCAGCTGGATGTTCAATAGGTGTCTTAAATTTAACATGTCTAAACCTGAACTCTTTATCTTTCCTTTCTAATCATTCTCTTCTTCTTACAGCCTGCTCAGCCCAACAGTTGTCAGCTAATTTCTTCAGTTGCTCAGGGAAACCACTTAGATTCATCCTTGACTCCTCTGTTTCTCCCAGACACATATTTCATCATCAGGAGGTTATCTGTATTCAAAATATTCATTATTTAAACTCCTTCTACCACCTGCAATTCTAACTATTTGACCCGAGCTACTATCATCCTTTCCTGGGTTATTGAAATTGTTCCTAAATATGACCTCACACACATCTCATGCTGAACATCACTCACAGGGCTTCCATTACAGGCAAGTCATGTTCAGTCACTGCTCTGCTCAAAACTCTCCCATTGATTTGAGAAGCCTTGAGTTCATTTTTTTTATTTCTAATGACTTGAACATGTCTGGAATCTAGTAGGAAGTCACTAAATATTTGTTGGATGAATTAAGAATGAAGGAATAAATGCTCATATACTCAAAGTAAAAGCTGAGGTCCTCATGGTAGACTATGAGGCTTTAACATTCTGCACGTCACACCTTCATTTCATCTCTAACTTCTCTCTGGCTCCCTCCTTCTGGCTGGACAGGGTATTCCCCAAATCCAGCAGGCACACTCTTGCCTCAGGACTGGAAGACAGCCCTTTTCTTCTGTCTGTAATGCTCTTCCACAGATAGCTCCTGGTTCCCTTGCTATCTATCTTTGGTAAAGGCATTTGTAAATCCTTTCGTAAGCATCTTATCAAAAACTTTAAGAACTAGCCATTCCTTTTTTTCTGCTTCATTGTCTACATAGTATTTATCATTATGTAATACGCTGTATGTTTTTCTTATTTTATTTTTAAATAAAATCTCTGCTCCCAAATTCTCAAATATAAATGCAAAAGTAGAAGGTATTTTCACCTCCATTTGTTCATTTCTTTTTTCCAATGCTTAGAAAAGGGTGTCTGGCATAGAGTAGGCACTCACAAAACATATGTTGATTTAATGACGGAATCAATCAAAATAATATGAAAAAGGCCTGGTTTGGGTCACTGAGGAGCAGCAGATGGAAAAGAATAACTTCTGAACTCTGTAAGATAAAATAGAATTAAATACACTCATATATTACTCCTAATATTGCCACTAATGGAGTATATTATCTTAAAATACTTCTTGTACTTTGTAAATTTCAACAGCTTCATCTACAGATAAAAATTGAGTAAAATGATCTATACGATCCTTTGCATCTCTGATTTTTTTATTGTCGTGGGAGGTTCCATAATCCACTTTCTTGTCCCGTTTAAGAAAATAGATATTTATAATTATTTAGGTCTTATATATCTATATTAGTCTGGCTTTTGTCAGGATTACAGGCAATGCAGCATTTTTAAGTTCTTTTCCCCAAATGTAAACAATCACAAAAAAATTATAAATTTTGCTGTTAAACTTTCTGAAGCTATGATGATGTAAAAGAAAAAATAAAACTCCACACACACAAACAGCTGAAGTTTATCAGGAAAAAAATTAGAAAGCAGTCTCCTCTTCCAGGTATTTTTCCCCAGCTAGTCTAAGGACACACGTCATCATGGCTTCTAAATTTTAATTTACAAGGAACAAATATGGTAGTTTTACAGGCCTCTGACCATTACAAAATCACTGATCGCAAGGCCTATCTCCTCGGAAACTAATCAAAAGGTGACACATTCTGTTAACTTCCCATTATACATTCATAACATCATCTTTCAATTCAATGTCATAAAGAATTTATGTAGGACATTAATCATGCAAGACCACTAAATTGTTCTCATTTCAATGATAGTTGTTTACTCTTATAAATGGTTTGTGTTGAGTTTCAACTATTCAGCTGAATAAAATATATCTCCCACCACCCTCAGTTGGGAAAGAAAATTAAGAAACTTAGAGGAAACAAAAAACTGAATGTATAATATGAATAATAGAAAAACTAAAATCTTATAGAATTCTTCTCTTTTTAATGACAAGGGCCAATGACATTGAGGGTATTTCTGTTGTTTTCAATAAAAGGAATCTTGAAAAACAAAATAAAACAAAATAACAAAATCATGTGTAATATAATCAGCAAACATGTGAAAACAAACCCTGTCTAATATCTATATGACATGGCTGAATCCAAAATCAGGTAAGATAACTTGTAAATGAAATGCAATTCACCTTTCTAGTCAATGAAGCCAAACATAATTAAAGGGGTGTCAATCATTTGCTGGGAACAAAAGAATAGAAAATCTAATGGTAAATTTAATGTGAAATGTGCATGAGAACTGCAAGTCTTATGATCTGACTTCTAACCCTGGCTCTACTATGCTTCTATAACCTTGAGATTGACATCAGAACTCCTCCTGTCTCAGTTTTCTCATCCATAAAATGAGAGGGCTGGACTCTTATTTTGTAGGTTTGTCCTAACACCAAAATTTTGTGAGTCTATATGGGAACTCAGCTAATCAAGACTTTTTTTTTAAAGAAGCAATGATTTGAATCATTTGTTATCTGATTTTAGATTTCCCCGGTGCCTACTGAATAACATAAGAATGGGATAAATTTGGGACAGCCCTTTCAGCCCAAGGGTGCCATAACTAATGGCACTGTCTGTTCCTGCTTTCTAAATGGAACCCTACTATATATATTTTTTCTGTGGTTAAGTGTCTACTTTATGAGCATAATAAATAGCAATTGTCCTTTAATGGCAACTTTAGCTATGACCATTATGGCACAATTTAAGTGCTTAAAAACTCTAATGGGAGTGATACAATATTAATTATACTAAGGATATGAAGGCTGTACACAAGAACTCCTGCAAAATTAAATGAAACCCTGGCTAATTCTAATTACAGTCTGTCTGGAAGAGATAAGAGAAATGAAGCACCACTTTTTTGAATGCATTCCTAATATAACAGCACAATTTGCCCACGTTGGTTGAGAAAACATTTCAAGTGACTCAGAAAAGTGGTATTCTGAAATAAAAGATTTTTTTTTCACTTTAAAAGATGAAGGAAAAAGATGAATTACTTGCACAGAAAGGCATCTTTACTTGAAACAATGCTTACGTTCTTGCCTTTAAACCTAAGGTAACCCACTTCTAAAGAACTCATTCATTATTGTCAGACACAAATTTATGCCGTGGGAGTTTTGCTTTTTTTAAAACATGTTTTATAAACCATTTAGAAGAAATATATTTGAAAAATAAAACCATGAAAATCTTTCTTCACTTTATCATCAATGGAAATAGTAAAAGCCATTTTTTTCATTGTCTATTTCAAGTATTTTTGATTCCAAAATATCTGTCTCTGACACTAACTCTCTTTCCTCTTTTTCTTTCATGCATTTATTGAACGTCTCCTACTTGCTAGTCCTGGGAATAAAAAAAAAAAAAGGAGTAAAATAATCCTGCTGCCCTTAAGGAGTTCATAGTCTAGCAGAGAAAAACAGACTTGTAAAAACAAAATGACGGTTTATGATTAGACCACATACATGATAAATATTTTTCTCTCTTTGTCTTTTGGCCTCATTTTTTTCTTTGAATTCTCTTGCTTTCCTCATTATAAATTCATTTACATAGATCCCTAACTTGAGGGATTTCTATGAATCCAACTCAAGGAGTAGAAATCCAGTTACTGATTTATTCAATTTTACTTATGTTTTTAGAAACAAGAGGCTCATAGGTTTCTAAGAAAATCCTCTTCTGGGAAGCCTGGCACATTTCAAAGTACTACTATTTGAAAATTGAGGTAAGTAACATTTCATAGAGAATGAAAACAATTGTGGACAGCCTACAATTTGCAATATGCAAGTTATTTTAATGGATCATAAACCATATACACTAGATGAGAGAAACCCACTTGCTTTTAATAAATGGCAGTCATAATGGATTGAAATCACTTAATTCCATTGAAAAGTCCCCCATAATCTCTAAATTATAGGTATTAGGAGGTTAACTCAAACAGTTATAGTAAGTATCTGGGTACTTAAAAATTGTCATCCTTACCTTAAAGCATTTATTATCTATAACAGACTTTCTAATTTGTCAATATATCTAGTGTCAAGTGACCCATAGGGCATATGTCAAATACCTGCCTTGGAACGTTATTTGTCATTTCAGCAACCCCACTTTTATAGCATTAGAGTAATTTCCATGACATTTAATCTCTGTTCCCTTTTTAACCAATAATCATATCACTGCTCTTATATATATGTTTCCAAATATAGGACATTTTGCATGCTCTGTTTTTCTAATGCATTTAGATCCTCATCTTCTCCTGCTGCCAAGTGAAATGGAACATAAACAGGGTTTCTACACAAATCCAAAATTTCCATAGTCATTCCTTATGATCATTTTCTAATTTTATTGGTGTTGCTTATCTATTAAAATTAAAGTTTCTTAGTAAGACTTTAAACTTGGACATTTCATTATCTTTTTCATTATCTTCAGATTTTTCTGAGACTTTTCACTGACATGTAAAGATATATACACACATACGCACACACACTCATGGTATATTCACTAACAATTTTCTCCCCATTTTCATTGACAGGCTTGGAGTCAGTGTTTCCCAGATTGTTCCTTCCCTGTGGTAAAGAATTCTGCCTCTGATTATATTCCTTTTGCCATTTGCCTTTTTTTCCCCATACTAAATATCATTATTGTAATCATTCATCTTATATTTTCAGCCTCTTCACGGATAACTAAAAGATTTTCTAGTTAGCATTGCCAGCATTTCTCACTATGGATATTAATCTATTAGATCATTTATTGTCAGGAACATTATTCCCATCACCAGAAAATAGATCCATAAATAACCAACTTAGAGAAAGAATCAAGGTAGGAAGAAGAGTGAGATGATGAGAGAATGTGGAAGTCACACAAAAAGGTCTAGTGTGTTGGAGAGTGGAAAACTACAGTGACAGAGCTCTATTGAGACGTGGAATGCTAGATCAGAGAAGCTGGAGATGCAGCCTTAGAGGCGGCAGGAGGCTGATAGTAACTCTCTATGTGACCTTGAGCCAGCCACTGAATTTCTGCAGCAAAAAGTTTCTTCATGTTTATAACAAAAAGGTCAGTACCTTTGAAGGGTATGCCCAGAAGGAAGAACAAAGGAAAAGGAAGAAAATTTAAGGAATGTCCAAGAACAAAAGAAAGGAAAAAAGACACAAAATTAAAGAGAATATGTGAAAAGCGATTTAAAAGCCTGGACTTTATCAGCAATTGGTCATCATCAAACATAAAATTATTTTATTAAATAAAATCAGTAATCATTTAGTCTTCTCCTTTAAATAGGCATATCACGCACTCATTCACACACAAAAAAACCAGGGTGCAATTATGATAGAATTTGTGTATTATTGTATCCTGGAATTCTGCAAAGGCTAGACAAATTTGGTATGTTTGGAGCTCGCCCTCTTTAAAGGAAAAAGAAACCAGAAGTAGTTTCTGGTAGTAGTACTAGGTGTAGGCTAAGTCCAGAATAAAAAAAAGATATATTCTAAAAAGATAATTGTGCATAGGACAAACCAAAATGGAAATAATGGGGATCTGACCTCTAGTCTTCATTTGATGATATTCAATTTAGTTCCTATCAGGTTAAAATTGGAGACAGAGATTTAGGGCAAGAGAAAGATAATTGATAATCAATTCCTGCAGCTCACTAGTTTTACTTATGCTGGTAAGTAGTTTAGCGAGTGTAACATAGATAGATGAGTTGCCCCAGCAAAATGGAGATAGGGCATTCAATAGAATCTTAGTTCAATATTCCATGAAGGTAAATTGTTTATCTAAACTCATAGTTTCTTCTTGATTGTGCAAATTAGAGTGACTTTTTGCTTGTTTGTCTTGCACTTTAAAACACCGTGTAACTCTCCTTGAATTTAGAACTCTTGTAAACAAGAAAAAGCTTACCTGATTATATTTTCAAACTTAAAATTTTATTTTTCAAATGAGTTTAATTTTTACAAACATGGTCTTAATTTTCATTTTTTGTCAGCTATGCTATATTGGTTAGATGAAAAGAGACAGAAAGTGATAGGCAGACACACAGGCCAACAGTTGGAGTCAGGAAATAAATGGTAGTGTGAATAATCCCCAAACATAGAGTAATTACAAGGAAAATTTCATTTGGCTCTTGAATGTACACAATGAGTTGTAGAGAATAGATTTACTTCTCTAATTACTCTCTGTTGTATTTGGGCCAATACTGAAATGATTTTGTGTTCCCTTGGCATATACCAACTGTTGGGGTGAGGAGGAGCCCATAAACATACTGGATACAGAGGGAAAAACATGTTATTTTTTTGCATACAATCCACAATGCAAAATGCCATCCTTAGAGCTTTGCCTGCATTATCACAAAACTGTCAATTTCTTCAACTCCTATGAAGAATTAATCGAAATTCTTAAAAAGAAAGAAAGATAATACAAGAGGTACTAGATCACCATTTTTTTTTATACCGAATTGATCACCAAACAGCTAACTTCAAGCCAGATGCAGGTGTAGTCAAGGTAAGAGTGAATTATATTGCCATATGGCTTACAAACATTGATAATTTTTCCTAGTCTACGAATAAAAGATATAAAAGTTAGTTGTATCATATTTGTAATAACTCTATATAAAATAATATAAATTTAGAAAGAGAAGTATTTTCTGAGGTAAATGACAAAGAAGAAATGCAAAGAAAGCAAAGAAAAAAGAAAATACATATATTAAGCTACCATTTTTCCTGCATGTATTATGTGTTGAGTATGGTGCTTATCTTTAGACACTTCACCATATTTAGCCCTTGAAACAATGTAGGCATTACTACTGTTATTTTCCCAGTGAGGAAGTTGAGGCTTGCAGAATTTGAGAAGCTTATCCTAAATAAGATAATTAATAAGTAAATGCTTTCATATTTGAACCCAGTGAAGTCTGTTTTCAAACGTCTCTTCCCCTTACTCCCGCCTGGCTTTCCCCCACTCTGCTGTTCTCCTTGGGCCTTGCCAGTGGTTGACAACTTGATTGGCAGGGATAGCCCACTGACTAGGACCTCCAATGGAATAATGCCATGAGGAAAGCAATTGTTGGTCAACTGTTTCTTCCTTTCAAGCTTCTGTACAAAAATTGGGCTGAGAAGCAACATACATACATATATACATACATACATACATAAATGGCAGGTTGCAATATTTTCTCTATTATTGTGGGGACTAATCAAAGTGGTATAGCAGTCTGGATCTGAAAGGTTACATTCTGAACCTTGATGCTATTAATAAAAATCAGAAAGACCTTTCTTAAATTTTAATAGTGTTTTGCTGTTATTGTTGCTGGTTTGTTTGTTTTGCAAGATGTGGACTGCTAGCATCCTGTAAGACAGAGGTTTCTTGGTATTATGTGATTGTAAGATTTGCATTACAAAAGCAGAGGTTAATAAGACTTAGAGGCTCTAAGAGTTCAGAGTGGAATGTCCAGACCAATATTTTGGTCACATTAGTAATCTCAACATGAGTTTCCTCCAGAGCAAAGAGAGTAGTTGAATTGGATGACTTGTAAGATTCTTTACAGTTATAAAATCCAGTGAATGTAAGTGTCCTGATTCTTAGCCCAATATTATTTATACTATGCTATACCATTTTTCATCATATAATAGTAACATAAATCCTTCTGATGTGCTGGTGATCAATGATCCAGCTCATTGAGGGTTGATCAGAAAATGTAACAGAGAAAGAGAGGAAGCCATTTCCAGTTTCTTTGCTATCATCTGATGTGGAGAGAGGCTGGAGATGTGTTAATATTTATATTGTGATTATAAAAGAATAAAGTGTCCTTATTTAAATTGGCCCTTGGGTGCTCTGAGTTTGTTCTTATGCTTTTTGGCTGACCTACTTATTTGGGAAATATAAGTTTCTTGATTCTCCTCCTCCATTCAAGTTGCATTGATCTTGTCAGGTGCATCAATGTATCAGAGTACTGGGAAAAGGGAAAGACTGATTCAGATCAAAGATACTTAAACCTTAAGCCAGAAACTTTAAAGATAAAAAAAAAAGAGCCTTAAATGGAAATATATACTTTGCAACTCACTTCCTTTTTCCTCTCTCTATTTCTGTTTCTGCCTTACAGCTCTTCTAGTAAGAGGATGGACTTCATGTCCATCATTTTGGCAGTCATTAATGTCCTATTATACAAATTCCCTGGTACATAAAAGTGAGAAAGTTAAAATCTGGGGCAGTTGACACTTTTACATAGGCTATAACAGTGGCTGTTTCCTCAAAGATGTCAAGACAGTCTATTAAACTTACTCCCTGATTGTAGTGCACTCACCCACCTTTAACCCGCTACCTTGCTTTGCTGTGTAGTTGCAGGTAGAGAGTTTGGGAAGGTTTGACCATGTACATTTCAATTAATTCTCAAAACTATCAGAACATTCTTTACACCTGTGCAAATATCTTTACCCTAGATTGGGGTCAGCAAATGTCTTTTGTAAATATTTTCAGCTTTGCAATCCATACTGCCTCTCTTAAAACTACTTTACTCTGTTGTTATAGCATGAAAGCAGCTGTAAACAATATGTAAACAAATGGGTATGGCTGTGTTCTAATAAAACTTTATTTACAAAAACATGCCTCAGGTCAGATTTAGTGACAGGCTGTAGTTTGATGACCCCTGATCAATCTCTGGATTTCTGGCCATACATTTATGTCATATCTTCTAGCATTAAACTGTTATTTTATGTTGAACATAATTGGATATGTAATCAGGTTTGGGAAACCTATGACACCTGTCTGGGTTATTTTTTTCCTTGCTTTACATTGAAATACTACTCGACTGTTTGAGTCCAAATCAAACATCATCTCACCTTGGAGGTTTTTCTAACCTCTTTTCATGGCCATCCCTGACTCACAGAGTCAGTTATTCCCTCTTTGTATAGCTATCACTTCATAAACACATCTCACATTGTGTACGATGATGAGTTTATATGTATTTCTCCTTCATTAAATTGTAGGTTTTTGAGAGAAGGATAAACTATTATTCATCTTTTATTCCTGTGGTCAATGACTGACTTTAGCTTGTAAGTAAATATTCAATAAGTGTTTGTTTAACCATACACATCAGGAGGATTAAATTTGTTATTTTTCTAATTTATAAGAGAATCTGATCTTTTTAAATTCAAAGAGAACATGATGACATAAATACTATTTGTTTATTTTTTTAAAAAAATTAACATTTAAGTAAGATGTGAGCTGCTACCATAGACATAGAATATATTTGCTTTTTAAACACATAGAAAATTTAAAGATGTCAAATTAACATATGATCTTAGATAAAAGACTATTTCTTAACTTGTCTTTTAACTAGTTACTGTCATATTACTAATTCCTGGCCAATAATACATGAACAAAAAATGTATGGAACATCCAGGGAGGCTCCTTAAGGAGAATTGACCCAGCTGGGAGTGAAGGCTCTTGCCTCTACCATCTTCCTTTTTATTTCTTCTGGAATGTAGAAATCATGAGTCAACCCCAAGTGGACATTTTGCAGCAGAAATGCAGGAAGTGCCTGGATCTTTGATGCTATGTTGGTACTTCCATTTCTCTTGTGGGCTGCCTTCCTCGAAAATTCTTTTATGCATCACTATTATTTCTTCTCTCTGTTACAGAAGCCTACCCAACAATATCTAACTGATATATGATGTTTACCCCATTTCACATTAAGTAATTTCAATGTATTCTAAATCTTATGCTAATTATGTATCTTTACTAAGTGTAGAAACAAAAGAGAACCCCTGATGAGTGATAAAGAAGATTTTTAAAAAGGGAACTCCTTCTAGAATGATAAAGAAGATAAACATCAGGAATTTCCAAAATGACAGTCATAATTTTATATAAAATATAATTTTTAAGATTATTTACATCTAAAATGGGATGTAAAAAGTGAACATGGCTCTTCTCTTTCTCTCTAATAATACTATTTCCCATTTCAGGCAATAATTTAGGGTATTTGCCATAGGAGGAGAACAAAATATGCACAGATTGTATAAAACCACTTAGGCATTAGTCTGTTTTGATTCTTGGCTCTGTATTTGGCAAAATATGTGATTGTTGATGCTTTTCTGCCTCCAACACATTTTGCAGGAAGTTGACCACAACAGGGGAAAAGGATAGGTACCACTGTGGAGAGCAATGTAGACAAGTGATTTCAAATAGAGTTGAGCCAGACCACTTGGTGTTTGTGTTCTGGATGTGTCAGTTTAGCTGTGGGCACATTAGCAAGTTATTTTCACTCCCAGTGGTTTCTGTTTTCCCATGTATAAAACAGGAAAACAGTACCAACCCTGTTCTGTGATGATAAGATGGGTTAATATATGTAAAATACTTAGGAATGGTAAACACCATTTATTTTTAGTTCCCTCCCCCCCCCCCCGCCCCACCAATTGCATTTGGGTGGGGATCTGTGTTCTACTACTTGCTATCTATGACCTAAGGAAAGGAACTTAACTTCTCTGAGGCCTCAACCTTTTCTTATCTCTAAGATGAAGAGAGAAATATTGACCTGGTAGCGCTATTGTGAAAATGAACTAAGATACATGTAAAGCCACTGACTGGCTCAGTGCCTGGCCCATAGTAAGCCCTTAACAAATTGTCATCCTTTGCTTTTATTCTTTTCCCCTTAGTTATTACTATCTTTTTTTCCTGTCTAAATAGGCAACTATACTGTCAGAATGAGGTGGAATTTACCCAGTGAGCAAATGCATTCTTTACACACACTTACGTATATGTACATACAAAGGTAAAAGCACTTAAATATGTATATCTTCACATGCACTTCTGGCCATCAATAAATGCTATACTTGCCAATCACACTGTGTGAACATTTTATGACAGATAAATTGAAGAAAATCACATGATATATATGCACATATATATAATTTCATGTACTTAGCTATTTTTTGTCCCAAACTGCCTAGTTCAAAGTTAAACACATAACCTTACTGAAAAAAGGATTCTACATTTCTCATCTCCATTTCTTTAACTGTGTAAAGTAAATTGTGTCTCTTTAGAGCAACATTTTTTTTTAATATAAGGAAAGAAAACCTGAACTTGAGGATAAAACAATAAACCAACTACCTAATTACCTGCAAGGACTTGCAGACCATTCTCCTAGTAACATTTACATTTCTTATGAATAAGAAATTGTTTTTTAGGTCAGAATAGTTGTCAAGTTATAGAAA
This sequence comes from Indri indri, assembly GCA_004363605.1. Taxonomy (NCBI): domain Eukaryota; kingdom Metazoa; phylum Chordata; class Mammalia; order Primates; family Indriidae; genus Indri; species Indri indri. The sequence goes on from RJWJ010017276.1 coordinate 25,843, forward strand.
ATTGGATCTCAGTCCCTTCCCTAAAGTCAAGGGATTAGAAAATGTAATCTCTCTGGTCCCTTCTATTTACAATTTTCCACAGTTGTATGATTCCCTGGAGATTTGTTTTTCTAGAAATGTTTCGGAGAGGGGGTGAAAGAAGAGAAAGTGCACAATAGAACACTGGTAAATTCTGACGTGGAGGAAAAGCCATGTTCACGGCCCACTGACACATGGAGAAAAATCTTGTAATACATCGTGTTCCTTTATGCTCCTGCCTCTTCAGTAATGAAAGGGAATCTACAATAGAATATAAGAATGTGTTTGAAGTCACATTTTGAACTTCAAAATGACTAATGCAACTTTTGTGGAAGCTTCTGAAAGCTGTGGGAAAGTCATAAAAAGGATACCCACACTCTGCAACTTGGTAGATTCATTTTTGTTATGAAAAACAGCAGCAGGTGTGGACGTAGAGATAGGATGGGAGAAAAGGACAGTTTTGGTGCATCTGATAGAGAAGAGAGAGTCTTCTCATAGCTCCCTATTATTCGTAGGGTCCCAGTTATATTCTCCTGCCATGACACATACATTTATCAGCCCAAATCGAGACTGTGAAGTTTCAATTCCCTACTTCATGCAAACTGTACAAAATGAAATTTTGACCCTTACACATGGAAGTCTGTTAACATTTCAAACATATTGCAGGGACAATGTCAAATAAACCAAGGTCCACTAGGTGTCTGAATCTATCTTTTCATCTCTGACTTTCTCGTAGCATGTTTATGTATTTTCTACTTTTTACTTTCTTTAATGCCTCGCAGCTCTCAGGATTGCATGTCATTGGTCAATATAAAACTTGTAAATGAATCTGGGAGGAAATGGAACATAAATGAAGAATCAAGAAACTATACATGTTCCTTTGAAACAGTTTAGTTTTTCTACAAGTGATAGTTGGAATAAATTGTTTTCATTGCTGAAGAGGGAATGAATGTTTGACCGAGAGCGGGTTTCTCATTCAATTAATCCTTTCTAGAGTTCAGTAACATTAAAGACAAAATTTGCTCCTCCCCCACCGTATTCCTAACATATAACACAGTGTCTGACATAGAACACATGTACAATAAAAATTTTTGTGTGTTGTTAATAAGGGAGCAAAGAAAAGCTTAGGTTTTATATGCAAATATACACAATAGAGAAAAAACTATGTATATTTGGTTGAATAAGTTTAGGGTATCTGAGTCATTTCTTTTAGTATCAAAAAGAAAATATTTTGTAGGCATATGAGAAATAATAATAAAATACCAATAACCAGTCTTATTTTGAAAAAAGAAATATTGTATTCCATTTTTTGGTGTGTGTTTGTGTGATTGTTTGGGAAACAATAGAAATATATAATACATTTAAGAATAAAATAATAAACATAAAGTCAAAATAGCCCTCAAAATATGGAAACAAATAAAATGAACTTCAGTATTTCCTTTTCATCTGAATGCTGTGTTAAATTGCAGAGATTACTGAACAATAGAAATTCTCAAAGGGGGAATGTGAGAAGTTATAAAGGAACTAAATTTAAAATTAGGTTAAAAAAAGAACTATAATTAGCTGAAAATTAAGGAAAACCACTTATTTAAACATCCCAAATTAGAAATAGCTGATGTCACAGAACACAGATTAGCTATTGGAAGTGTTTATTATTACAGAACAGAAGGTCAGGGAGAGAGGAATACCACAGTGGAAAGGCAATTCTGAAGTTCGTTAGAAATGAATAAGCCATGGGAAGAGAGAGAAAAGGCTGAATTTAGGTGGTTATATCCCTAACATTTTCTTTGAAAAAAAAATATGTAAACACCACCTCTGACTTGTGTATGTGTCTCAAACTGAGGGCTGATGTTTGCTGTCATGAGTCAGCAGTTGCTACTGGACAACACTGAGGAAAGGAGAAAAAAAGGAAGGTGAATAGTCAATTCAGATACTCATTTACCTATACTCTGCATTTCCTCACTAATAACAAAAAGAAATTTTAAAATGTTCCCTTCATGAAGGAGGATAGGCTTTGTAAGTCAATATTATGGTTGGAGAAACTGAGTTAAAGGTGAGACTTCAGGGAAAATCGACATTAGAAGTGGGGTTAAAAAAAAGAAACAACATTTTAAGAAGATGAAACAGAACCCTAAAAGTTTTAACAACAATCATCTAGGACTTTATAATAATAGAGATTATAAGTACAATGTCGGGCAGGTGGGAGAGGGAGGAAAGGATGGGTAAATTCACACCTCATGGGTGCGGTGCACACTGTCTGGGTCATGGGCACGCTTGTAGCTCTGACTTGGGCGGTGTAATGGCAATATACGTAACCAAAGCGTTTGTACCCCCATAATATTCTAAAATAAAAAAAGTACAATGACAACATTTTTTAAACAATATATTTATCCAATATCTTCATTGGTATCATTTTAATAAAAATTTCCAGATGAATATTAGTTGGGATAATGAAGAATATATTGACACAACAATGAAACTCATTTACTGGGCTTTTCTGCAGAGTTAGCTGAATTAAGGGCAATTCTTAGCTGCTCTGTGAGTTTTAGCATAGTTTATTCTCAGGCTTGGGATTGCATCCTATACATTTCTTTTTTTATTAATATTATTATTATTTCAGGATATTATGGGGGTACAAACATTTTGGTTACATGTTATGGCTTTGCCTCACCCAAGCCAGGAATGGAGGTGTGCCCTTCTGTCATACAATGCTCACTGTGTCCATTAGTTGTGAGTTTACCCACACTTCCCCCAACCCACACACATTTCTTAAGGTTGATAAGGTGGGGAGATTTCAAGGAGAGCAGGGGTGGGCTAAAGGGGGGAGTCTTAACTGTGACACTGTCTGTAAGACTGAGAGTAAATCTTGATCCCAATATGATCAAACTTCTAGAAGTAACTCACAGTACATATAAAATACAGGAAGAGTAAGGAACAAGTCCTTAGTGTGTAGCCTAGGAAACAGAAAGCCCTGACTTCACCACTACACAACCTGCGCATGTAGTAAAAAATTGCACTTTTACCTTATAGATTCATATAAATAAACAAAAAGAAAAAGAAAATACAGGAAACAGAGGAACATGTTAAATGATACCTTGGGGATCCAATTATCAATATCTAGAATGTGGGGGAATAACAGGATGAATGCCAAAATTTCATCAACAAGTAAATTGATATTAATTAAAAAAGAAAACAAGGACATATAGATTCAAAGAGACTTAGTGACATACCAACAAAATGCAATGAATAAACCTTGTTAGATATTCAATTCTAATAATACATTTATGAGACATTTGGGGAAATTTAAACACTGAGTATTTGATGGCATTAAAAATAATTTTTAACATTTTTTAGGGGTGATAAAGATATTATGGTTATGTTTTTAAAAAGTACTTACATTCCTAATTTTTTATGGGTGAAATGAAAAGATGTTTGGCAATTATTTCACTATTACCTGAGGGTAGCAGGTAAGTGGATAAAATTACGGATGAAATAAAATTGGCACAGTTTGGTTGTTGTTTAAGATGGGTAGTGTGTATATGAAGTTAATTAAACCAATCTCTCTACTTTTTTTAAACATATTTGAAAATTTTGTAAATAAAAAATTATCATTGTTAGCTATTTATATGACATTAGTAAAGCAATTCATGACATATAAAATTATATTCAGATATTTGATTTGTATTTAATTTTTCATCTTTTCCCATTTTAAATACCTATAATAATTTGAACATTTTTTCCTGTATTTTGAGAAAGGTAAAGTTTGAGGATTGAAACCAGGAGAGTTGTACAGAGTTCAAAGAGATGTTAAAACCATAAGACCTACCTCCTCACCATGTGCTTTCTATTTTTTATTTGAATAAAACTCATATCACTTATGATGGCTTACAAGGACTTACGAGCTACCCCTGACTACTGCTCAAATTGTCAGAGAGACCTTCCTTGTTCATTCATACTTTCTAAAGTGGTAGCACCATTACTCTTAATTCCTTTATCAGGCTTTATTTTTCCTTATGGCATTTATCCTTCAATTAAATTATGTTATGTATTTCTGTGTTTATTAATTTCATTTTTTCCCTCTGGAATGTAGTATTCATGATGACAGTATTTTACTTTGCTCACAGCTGTGATCCTAGCACTTAGGAGTTAGCACATACAGGTCGAGTACCCTTTATTGGAAATGTTGGGAATGGAAGTGCTTCGGATTTTGAAATATTTGCATACACATAATGAAATATCTTGGGGATGGAATGTAAGTCTAAACACAAAATTCATTTATGTTTCATATATGCCTTGTACATATAGGCTGAATGTAATTTTATACAATATTTTTAATAATTTTGTGCATAAAACCAAGTTTGAGTATGTTGAACCATCAAAAAGCAAAGCTGTCACTATCTCAGCCACCCACGTGGAACATCTGTGATTGTTTGTCATCACCATCAATCCCATCTCTGAATTTATAGGACACTAATAAATAAGCATTTTGTTACATGTGTTCACACGTAAGTGTGTAACAATAAAAATTATGACATGTCATTAATACATGAAAAAGCAATGTGTTCAGGGTTACTAGGCAGCACAGTAGCATCACCAGAATACCTGTATCAGATGTCAAACAATAGCAGCAATGAACAATGGTAGGCTTTTAGTCTCCACCTATGATGCTGTGTTTTGATTAAGCAGTTACTATACACTGTATTTTTATTTTTAGGTGAAAAGTCGAGGGACCAGGAAGTGAGTCTTCTAGGGAAGAGGAGAAATTCTGGTGGGAGGCTTTTAAAAAGGTTTCCTCCAGAGTCATCTGTCTCATTAACAATGTTTTTCTCTTAGAAGTTTCTCTTTGATTTTACAAACTGACATGATTTTTTGCTCTGTTATGAATGCATGCTGCTCTTGTCCTTAAGTAAGTTCATCACACATTTTCATCATGCCATCTATAGGCACTTTTTCTACAGTGATAATGTCATCTTCATTGTCACTATTATGTTTATGTTGATTCAGAACCATTTTGGCTATTTCACCGTTAGTTAATGAATGAAAAACTGGAGTCTCATTATAAATCTTGAAAACTTCTTTGATATACACCTCTTCCCACTTAATAATGGACTCTGAAGGTATATTTTTTGCATGTGTAAGGAGGCCTGACATCATTTTTTTCTCACTTGACCTGTGGAATCCTTCAAAGTCATCACATTGTTCATTATCATCACTGAGCAAAGTCACAGACCAGAGGCTGTACCAGGCATGCACAATTATATCTTTAGTCACTGTGTTCCAAATATTGGCAACAGCATATTCAGCAACCTTCATGCTAAAGTCCTTTTGAAAACACCTCTGTTCACTGCTGCTAGTATTCTGTTCAAGAGAGTGTTTTTATATTTACTCCTCATTGATGTAAGGATACCTTGGTCACATAGCTGAATTAATGAAGTTTCATTTTGGGGAAAGTACATGGCATAAATACTATTTTGATGGGAATGTCAGCTGGAGGATGAAGAAAACAGTTGTCAAGGAATAGCAAGATCTTGAAGTCATAAATCAGTCTATTTTCCCTGCAGTGAGCACAGAGCACTGGTGCAAAATATTTGTGAAACCAGTCAGAAATGACATCTCTGGTGATCCATGCCTTTTTATTAGCATAATAATGGACTGGTAAGAAATTCACACTTGGAAAACAGTGAGGATGCAAGCTTTTGCCTATCACAGCAATTTTACACTTATGGGTGTCTACAGCATTAGCAGATCCCAGCAGTTATTCTGTCCCTGGCATCCTTAATTCCTGAAAGGGCTGTCTCATCAGCTGCAGCCAGTGTCTTTCCAAAACACCAAAACTCCAAAACAATGATGTTTTCATCAGCATTATAGACTTGTTCCCGTATCAGATTTTCATCAGCAATGACCTTGGCAAACTTGTTAATAGTTTCGTTTGCTGCTTCATGATCAGTAGATGCTTTATCATGACAAATCTTTACAAATTTAATACCGTGTCTTTTCTTAAATTTCTGCAACAAGTTTGTTGAATATTTGCAGTTCCCTTCAATTTTCAGTTCACCATGGTAGATTTTTTTTTTGCCGTATGATCAGCATACCAGTAAGTGGCATGTGTTCACAGCAATGCTGACAGATCCATTTTTTCAATACACAATCAAGATCTTCAATTTTAAATTTATGCAGTGTTTTTCTATTTTTATTAACTTCCGTTTGTCACTTTTAGCATAGTACTTTAACAATCTATGCTTCTGTTCCTTCAGGTTGTATACAGTAGTGGCGGTCATCCCATAAGGCATTTACTGCTTACAGTGCTGTCCAGTTTCTCCAACAGCTTGATTTTTTTCTGTGCTATAGATAAACACAAATGCTTTCTCGTTTTCTTATCACTTTCACATATAGTGGAATCTGCAGGCCTTTTTGACATTTTAAACAATACCTTTACACTGCAGAGCAGAGAATAAGCAAAAATCACTGCAATACACATAGGTCTAGTCCAACATGGGGCATTGTGGGAAACAAGCCCTTGGTGCATCTGGCCTGCACACGTGCCATTTTATTACCCTTTGTGGGTGTGCTTGCATGGAAGAATCTGGACACATGCAGAAAAGATACATCACAGCTGAAGTGGGCTGAAAGGTCTTTTTCCCCTTTCAGGGGACACTGAATAAACTGTGTGCTGTGCGCCTGTGTTTTCAATGAGACCTGTTACATGAGGTCAGGTGTGAAATTTTCACTTGTGGCATTATTTCAGTATTCAAAAAGTTTTTGATTTTTGGAGTATTTTTTATTTCAGATTTTCAGATTAAGGGTGTTCAACCTGTATTAGACACTGAAATACTTGCTGAAAATGAATTCTGAGATCCAAACAAAAATATGTATGGCAGACACCTGGGTTTTGCTAGAATTATTCTTGTGATGAGGCATTCACAACATTATGATGTATGCATTCCATTGCTGTACTGCAGCAACTGTTGGAAAGTGCTGCATCAATATTTGGTTGAACGTTTCTTGTTTTACCTTCCACCCATTACTCTTAATTCTCCCTAGAGGTGCTATGTAAACATGCTACCATCTGCCATTGAATAGGATGAGCTTCCTTTTTCAGTGTAAATTTGACCAAGGGTGTCCTCTTGTTTGGAGTTCCAGGACTGCATATTAGTGTTTATTTGGGACCCATAAGCAGGTACCATCCGAGGTTAAGCTGCCATCTGGGAGTGCTGCCAGAACCAAGTCTGGCATCCATTGAATCTCTACCTCTTTCTCTCTCCCTGGCTGGACTCCATCAGGGGTGGGTAGAATTTCTCTGTAAAACTTTGAAACATAATGCATGTGATTGAATCTCCTTTCCCAGTGCATAGAGATATCCACTGCTGAGAGTCAGCTGTTCTAAC
>RJWJ010017277.1:0-33245 GCA_004363605.1 Indri indri
TCACTCCTTAGGTTTAAATCTGTTACCCAGTGTGAGTTGATTTTTGTGAGAGGTGAAAGGTGTGGATCCTGGTTCAGTCTTCTACATGTGGCTATCCAGTTTTCCCAGCACCATTTATTGAATAAGGATTCTTTTCCCCAGTGTATGTTTTTGTCTGCTTTGTCAAAGATTAGGTGGCTATATGAGGATGGTTTTATATTTGGGTTCTTTATTCATCCTTAAACAGAAAGGAGATTATGACATGATACAACATGGATGAACCTTGAAGACATTATGCAGAGAGAAATGCACTAGTCAAAAAAGGACAAATATTTTATGAACCCACTTATATGAGTAGTCTGTCAAATTCATAGAGACAGAAAGTGAAAGGATGGTTTCCAGGGGATTGGTGGATGGGGAAATGGAAAGTTAGTTTTTAATGGGTAAGGTGTTTCAGTTTGGGAAGATGAAAAGGTCTTGGAGATGAATGGTGGTGATGGTTGCACCACAATGTGAATGTATTTAATGCCACTGGACTGTACACTCAGAAATGGTTAAAATGGCATATTTTCAGTTATGTATATTTTGTCATAATTTAAAAATCAATTGACCATGTATGTGGGTTATATTTCTGGTTCATCTTCTGTTTCATCGATCTTTGTGTCTATCCTTACACCAATATCACAAAGTCTTGATAACTGTATCTTTTATAGTAAGTCTTGAGATAGTGTAAGTTCTACAGCTTTGTTCTTCCCTTTCAATTTGCTAAATCTAGGCTGGGCGTGGTGGCTCACGCCTGTAATCCTAGCACTCTGGGAGGCCGAGGTGGGTGGATCGCTCAAGGTCAGGAGTTTGAGACCAGCCTGAGCAAGAGGGAGACCTGTCTCTACTAAAAATAGAAAGAAATTAGCCAAACAACTAAAAATAGAAAAAAGTTAGCCTGGCATGGTGGCGCGTGCCTGTAGTCCCAGCTACTTGGGAGGCTGTGGCAGGAGGATTGCTTGAGCCCAGGAGTTTGAGGTTGCTGTGAGCTAGGCTGACACCACGGCACTCTAGCCTAGGCAACAGAGTGAGACTCTGTCTAAAAAAAAAAAAAAATTTGCTAAATCTTTTGCCTTTCCATAGAAATATTAAAATAAACTCATCAATTTCTACTTTTTGAAAAGCTACCTTCTTATGGTACAAGTCTTTCCTTAACAATTCTTGTGGTGCAGCTAAAATCTTTTAGCTTTTGTTTGGGAAATGATTTGTTTTGTTTTCTTTCTTGAAAAATTTTTGCTGAGTGTGTAAAATTATAAATTGACAGGTTTGTTTGTTTTTTTTAAAAGCTTCTTTTCAGCGCTTTGCAGATGTGTCATTTTCTTCTGACTTATGTATTCTGACAAGAAGTCTGTGGTCATTCTTATCTGTTGTTTCATATATAATGTGTCTCTTCCTACACAATGGCTGCTTTTAAGATTTTCATTTTATGACTTTTTTTCAGCAATTTGATTATTATATGCCTTTGTGTGGTTTTATTGTTGCTTGTAATACTTTGGATTTGTTGACATTCTTAAATATGTGATTTTCTCTTTTTTTCGTATTTGGAAACATTTTGACTTTTATTTCTTAAACTATTTTTGAGAATTAAAAATAGAATAATTTTGACACTACTTATAAATTGACTTTATATCCTATGATCTTGCTAAACTGACATATTAATTTTAGTAGCTTTTTTTGGCTGATTCCATAGTATTTTTTATGGGTAAAATATACTGCCTGTGAACAAAGACAGTGTTAGTTCTTCTTTACGAAGTCTCTGTATTTTATTTCATTTTGCTTGCTTGTTTCCAATGTCTTCTGACACTCCACTTGCATGTATATTTGTTGTATTGCTATTATCCTATAGATCATTATGACTCCATTAACTTTTTTGTCTTTTTTTTCTGTTTCATTTTGAATAATTTCTATTCTTATGTCTTCAAGTTCACTGATTTTTTTCTTCTGCAGTATCAACTCTTCTATTAATTCCATCCAATGATATTTTCAATTCACATATTTCTCTCATCTCTAGAAATTCCATTTGATTCTTTACCTCTTTCTTTCTTCATTATGTTCATGTTTTCTTTTAAGCCCTTGATCATACATATAGCATTTATTAGATCTGTTTTAAAGTCATTTAATACTAATTCTATTGTTTTTGCCATTTCTGTATTTGTTACTATTCCTATTTTTATGTTTTTGCTTTTTAAAAATTGATACTTAACAGATATACATATTTTTAGGGTACATGTGATAATTTGATACATTTGTAAAATCAAATCAGGATAATTGGGGTATCTATCACTTTAAATATTTATCTTTTTTAATGCTAGGAATATTTGGATTATTCTCTCCTAGCTATTTTGAAATGTATAATAGATTAATGTTAACTATAGCCATCCTACTGATCTATTCAATATCAGGTCTAATTTCCTTTTATCTAACTGTATATTTGTACCAATTATTATGTATTGGTTTTTATTCGGTTTACTGGTCAACCTTTTTTCTGATTCTTGGTATTTCTAGTGTTTTTTGAGTGCATATAGGATATTGTAAATGTTATATTGTTGAGTGCCTGAATTTTTCTGTCTTTTTAAAAATTGGAGTTGGGACTTGTTTTGGCAGGCAGCTAAGCCTGGTGGATAAGGTTGAGGCTTGTTTTTTAAGCTTTGGTAGAATGAGTGCTGAGTAGCCCTAACAAATTTTAGCCCTTCTTCTAAGGTATAAGCTTCTGTAGTCTGCCAACCGGGCTGATTAACAAAGACTTTCCACTCTAACCAGTAAGAAGTCAGACATCTCCATCCCTGTGCATACTTGAATAACCAACTGCTCAGCTTTCATCTTCCTGTTCAATTTTTGTTAGAATTGGTACTATTTTTCCCTTGTGCACACACCTTTTCAGTATTTAGCAAATACTCAAGAAGAACCATATGCAGATTTATGGAGCTGACTTTCTGTTTAGCTCTTTTTTGGAACTCTTCTTTACAACTTCCAGATACCTTAACTTCTGTGACTCCGCAAGCCTTCCAATGCTTGAGAACTCTCTACCTGTTGCATGGTCTAGAATATACCTCCAGACAGAAAGCCAGGGCAATCATGAGTCTTGCCCAAGTTGTTTCTTTTTCTTCATTGATCACAGACATGTTGTGCCTGTTCTCTAATAAATGAAAACTTGGGTTTCATATATTTTGTCTAGTTTTCTAGTTGTTTATAGTGGAATGGTAAGCCTGGTCCTTGATACTCCATCATGATCAGAACCAGAAGTCTGGTTTGTATTCTTAATATGGTTATTGCTACCTTAATCCTTCAGAAAAACCTTTCAACAGCTTACATTTCATGTGTGTGTGTGTGTGTGTGTGTGTGTGTGTGTGTGTGCGCTTATGCATTGGATGTAGTTGGCTCCTTCTTAAAAATGTTCTCTTCTACTGGTTTCTAGAATACCATGCTAATCTAATTTTTCTCCTTTCTCTCTTACCATTTCTTTTAAGACCCCTTTTTTAGTTCATAATCCTTTACCTGGGCATGATATTTTGGGATTTTTCAAGGCTTAGTTCTAGGTGTCCTTTTCTTTTTATCTCATATTCTCTTCCTGGGAATCTTACCTGTAACATTAAAGGTCACAGGGACCTTCAAACCTCTATTTCCAGCCTAAACCTCTCTTACATGGAGTAAATCCTCCTACCTGCTAGAATATCTGTAATAACTCAAAGTCAAGTTGATAAAATTGTGATCTTCTTACCTTTCCTGACACCTGCCCCCAAATCTGGCCCTCTTCCAGTGTTTCATATTTCAGTGAATTATACCTCCAATCCACCTAGTTGTGCTGGTAAGAAGCCAAGGAGAGAACTTAGGCAGTTTCCTTTCCATTATTCCCCAGCCATCCCTGACCCTTTTTGTGTATTCTCTCCACCAGCAAGTCCCGTAATTTTACCTCTTAAAAAATCTTTTGACCCCATTTTTTCTCATCATTGCCACTGAATTAGTGCAGACTAAGTATCATCTTTCATCTTATCTATTGTAGTCGTCTCTTATGTGGCCTCTGTATATCCCCTCTAATCCTCCACCCAAATCTGTTCTTGATACCACAGGCTAAAATGACCTTCCAAAATGCAGATCTGAGCATGTCACCTCCTTCCTTAAATCTTCTCAATAGATTCTTATTGATTTTAGGATAAACACCCTAATCCTAAATAAGGCCTAACAGACTCTGCATGTTTTGGCCCTTGCCTACCTCTCCTGCTTCTTCTTTCATCACAATGCCCCTGACTTTGTTTCCCACCCACACTGGCTTCTTTCAGTACTTGGAAGATGCCCCCATTCTTGCCATAAGATCTCAGCATCTGCAATTCCATTTATTTGAAATATCCTTTCCTGCCTTCAAATCACAACCTTTTCAAGGTTAACTCCTATTCACCTATAGATCTCTGTGCATGTCACCTCTTCAAGAAAATTTTTTCTCCCTTTACATACACATTTTATGCATAATTGTAAAAAACTGATTATGTCACTGCTACTTTGTCCCCTAATGAAAATGAGATCCATGTCCTCAGCACTAGGCACTACATAAATATTTTTGAATGGATGGATGAATGTATTACTCAATGATTGCCTTTTTATTTTTATAGAATTGTGAACATAATAGACCCTAAATGAAAATTTGTTGAGTGCTTATGAATTACCTAATGTGTATCATTATTTCATCTGTTCTTAATGACAGTTTATTTATGTCCTGTTATAAATGAGAGGTTCCTATTTCATTGAAAATAATAGCACAGACAAATTTAATTTTGGGTAAACTCTCAGTGTGAAGTCAAATTATTATTTCTTTATTTTAATATGGTTAAAAGATTCATTTTCTGGTTCCTGTTTGCAATTTGTCTTTCTAAAGAGAAAAAAGCCTACTTTCAAAATATTCCAGTTTTCAGCTGTACATATTGTATATTTTCACAAAGGTGGGGATAGTACCCAGTTTCTAGTGAGGGAAGTGGGTTTGTAGAAGTGGTTCTGACATCAATCCCTCTCACACACTTACTCCTGATCACCACAGCCTTATGTCGTCAACTCATTTTTCCTATGTAGCTTAGTTGCCACCTATTATCTCATATGTCCCTGGTTCTATTTTCAGTGCGTTAGAGTTTCACAAATGTTCAAAACAAGCATATGAGCATTAGTAATTCTATTTTGCAAATTAAAAAATTGAGACCCAGAGAAATTAAGTAAATTGCCCAAAACCATAGTAATTGGCAAAGCCAGGATCACTGAAACTCCAAAACCTATACCCTTTCTGCCACTTCTTCATTAGCTATTTCCTGTTTTTTAATCATGGAAAATTGAGAATTGAATTTACATTTGTCTGTTCCTTGGACTTTATAACATAAAATACAATTACAGGATTATCTTGTAAAAAAAAAAAAGGTTTCTTTAAATTTCTATGACTCATTCTTAATATAACCTTTCCATAGTAATTAAATTTTCATAGAGCTATTTGATGACTTTTTTATTAGACATTGTGAGTTTTAACTCTTTGGAAATCAATAGAATTATTTTGATGCTTGCTTGTTTCCAAATATTAAAAGCTGAGTAATTTAAGCCTGTTAGCTCAATTAGATAGAACATGATCTTGGTATTGATCACCATACAATTCTTTTGGTCTCCCACAGAAAAACCCAGCCCAAAGCTAAACTTAATGCTACTCCTGGCTTACATTTGAGTTGGCATTTTCTCTTAATTGTGAAATGCAGCACACAAAGCCAAGTTTATATTCGGTTTCTATATGACCCTGAAAAAAAAAATGGAAGGGGAGATGATTTTTATAACTCCTTTCACTCTTCTAAAAGTTAAAAAGTATGTTTTCTTTTAGTATGCATGTATTAATTCACTCATTCATTTGTTCATTAACAAACATTTATTGAGTGGTTCCTGCATCCCAGGCATCCTTCTGTAGATACAATGATAAACAAGATAGACAAAATGTTTGCCCCAGAGAGCTTCTATTTTAGTGGAAAAAGAAAACTTACCAACAAAATAGTGTTAATTGTTGATAAGAAAATATAACAGGGTATTCTGATAAAGACAGCTGAGGATTGGGAGTGTTACTTTGGAAAGGATTGTCACATAAGGTCTTGTGGTAGAGGTGACATTTGAACCAAGAAGGAACCAGCCATTTGAAAAGCTGTAAGAACTGCTTTCCGAGCAAATGTACCATACCTCAAGGCAGGAATGAGCTTGGGAGGTACCAGGAAAAGAGAGATGTTACTAGAAAGTAGTTTGTAAGGCTGGAAAAGGAGGCAGAGGCCAGATCTTAAGCACTTTAAGTAAACTTAATGTTGCCATCATTTTCTTCTGAAATTATGTAACTGATGTTATATTTACCTTAGAGTTTTACCCCCCTGAGACTGAATTATGCCACAAAGAAAACCACATATTATCATAAATTTTAGAATTGAAAGATTCCTTAGAAATTACGAAGTCTAACCCTTTCATGTTAGAGATATGTCAGTTTGAACTCAGAAAGGATAAGGGACTTGTAGAAGGTTACTCAGCAAACCTGGGCAAGATAGGATTTGAGCTCAGGCTTCAGTATTATAGGGTCCAGTGTTCCTTCCAGAAAACCAGTTTTTAGGAAAACACCAAAAAAATTTTTTTTATTTATGGCATTTCTGTGGCTCATATTGTTTTCTATTTATTTTTTATTTTTTTGAGACAGGGTCTCACTTTCTCACCAGGGCTAGAGTACGGTGGTGCGATCATATCTCACAGCAATCTCAAACTCCTGGGCTCAAGCTATCCTCCTGGCTCAGCCTCTCGAGTAGCTAGGACTATAGTTACGCACCACCACGTCCAGCTAAATTTTTAAAAACATTTTTTTGTGGAGACAGGATATTGCTATGTTGCCCAGGCTGGTCTCAAACTCCTGGCCTCAAGAGTGATCTTCCTGCCTCAGCCTCCCAAAGTGCTAAGATTACAGGTGTGAGCCACCACTCCTGGCCTCTATTTGATTTTTAAAACATAATAAATTACTGTAATTTAACCAGAATTTAAATATAGTTAATTATTTTAGATTTGGATTATACATGTTTTTTTAAATCATTGGCCAAATGCTTATTACTATAAGAGCAGAATGATGCAAATGTTGACTTGGTATCTATCTTTCAATTGCCTTTCATTGTACCATCTGCTGACATTCTTAAATTGGTGTTCTCACACCCCAAGGGGATCCACAAATGAGCTTTGGGGTTCCAATAACCTTTTGAAAAAGTGCACAACATTTAACATACCTGTGATTATCATTTTAGGTCCTCCAAGGAACCGACATCGAGACAGGATTATATAAACTTGATTTATGGGGAAATATGGAGGATAAATGAGAGAGAGCAGGAATAGGTAGCAAGAGCCTTGAGACCACAGTGTAGGTCTGGCATCTGTGAAAAGAGAGAGGGAAAGGATTGAGTAGGAAGCCTCAAACTACAGTATAGTTCTAAGAAAGTCTCCTTCAAGCTGATGCGGAGTCACCAAGCAAAAGTTTCTTGTTGGAGGTATCCTGTATTGGACAGAAAGGAACCGGCACTAGTACCTCCGCCATGCTTAGTTATTGACTCCAAGTAGCCCTAGGGCAAGTGCTGTGAGCACCATCACAGATCCAAGGGGGCAGTAGCTGGGGCAATCCATCAGCTCTGCTCCCAGCCACAGTTCTGTTGAAGGAGATCTGAGTGGTACACTTCTAGGGCCACCACACTATGCTTCTCTGCATTTCTTTGGGCGAAAGTATCTGCAGTGTGTGTCACATTTGCATAGTGTTTGGGTACCAAAGAAGGTTAAGAACAACTGACTATTCAGACACCTAAATGGTTAAATTGTGGCCCTAAGAAACAAAACTATGGACCCAAATTTATTACTGTTAAGTCAGTAAATAGTAGTTACCAAACCATTGATTATTATGGCATTGTTACCATTATTTCTTCATGGGTGGCAGAGGCGTTTTCACTTATCACATTCATGCTTGTCACAATGAAAGCAAGGAGTGTCCAAATACTGGCTGCAGGGTTACACCATAGGATATGTATGTACTTATTTTCCCTTAAGGGCAGTTCTAAAGGCTCAGAGCATGGATAATGGAGACAGAATTCCTGGGTTCATATCATCATCCTGGCACAGATTAGCTGCTCAACCATGGGTAAATTATTTCACCTCTCTGTGCCTCATATTTCTCATTTCTAACATGGATATTATAATAATAGGGTCTGCCTTCTGGAATTGTGGGGAGGATTCAGGGAACGGATCTCCAGAAAGCTCCTCATCTAGTGCGTTGTACACATTATTCCTGTGGCTATAGGCTATTGGGCAGTGAGCACTGCAGTTTGCCCCACTTGAGCAAATTCAGCACTCTAAAATGTGAACTTGGGGAGTGAACGAATGAGTGAAGCTCTGTTCCGTCAAGCTGTAGAAGGGTCCTTTAAAGAGTTAGCTCTTCTAACATATTTGAAAAATTTTTCAGTAGTGTTTCTGGTTTGGTAGGATTTAAAGAGATATTAATTACATTTTTTTCTTTGTGCTAATTTGTATTTTTAATTTTAAAAAGTGATTATGCATTACTTATGTAATTATGTCTAATTCTTTAACATATCTATTTTATAAAGCAAGGTAGAGCTATGAAGATGATTTTTACATAGAAATAGATTATTCTATAGTATAACATTTTTATTATTATTACTATTATTACACAAACGTTTTAAAAGTTTTCAAACTTCCTCTTTAGAACTTGACCTTTATTGATGAATCACTTTCTGGTTGAGTGTTGCTGCCTCCCCTCCTTTAACAACTTCTTTGATTTCTCTCAGCCTGTTTTTTGTATAATTCTTTTTTAATAACCTGATTTTCACTATTCCTGGTCTAAGCATTTTAGGAAGGCAGATATGATAAAAATTTGAAAGATTAAATAAGCACTCATAAATTACTTAGTCCACTGGTAGCAAACTACAGCCCAAGAGCCAAATTGGGCCAGCAGCATGTTTGTGTAAATAAAGTTTTATTGGAACCATGCTTTTTAGATTACATATTGGCTCTGGGTACTCTCATGGTATACAGCTGAGTTGACTAGTTACAACAGAGACAGAATGGCCAGCAAAGCATAAAATATTTACTATCTGTCCTTTTACAGAAAAATTTTGTAATCACTTCATTTAGTTTACTCAAAAAAAAAAAAAAAAAAAGCAGGAGAAAAAAATTATCTAGAGTAGGATAGCTCCTTAAGGGTAGGAATTGTTCCTTACTCATCACTTTATTCTTAGTAGCTAGCCTAGAGCCAGACTTATAGTAGATACTAATCAAATAATTGCTCAGTTGAGTTGATTATGGCTTTACCTTACATTAGTTTTTAAAATTAAATATTTAAGTTAAAAAGAAATTTTCCCCCAGTATGTTTTTATTAAAATGGCACTGTAGAGTAAACTAGCTGGGTTAGCCCATTGAAGTGACCATTATAAATAATCTCTGGGGTGATTTATAATAGATTAGAAAAACATTCTTTTTGTAAAAAACTGTTAATTTAATGGAATAATATGTTTGAGAGAAACTACTTGACCCCCTGCTGCTTCTTTTAACATTTTGATTTTTAGGTTAAGATTCCTTTAATAATTTCTTATTACTGTAGACATGAAAACTCACCAAATTCCTGGACTCGAATGCATTTTCTGCAAATATTTTCAAGTTTATTTCAGTACCTAGTTTGGAAAAATTGTTTGGGTTGTAAAATTTTTGCATATGACTACACATGAATTACAAAATTAACTTTAATACTTGTTATATTGTTAGGAAGATTAAAATATTTTAAATTATTGTAATTTATTAATCAATTATATTACTCAAATTTTCACAAAGAAAGAAATCCAAGCTTACATGGATTTTTGCTTTGTTAAAGTTAGGGCATGGATTCCTTCTTTTCCTTTTCTAGCCATTTGTTTTTGTGTGATGAACAAAGACAATATTAGTAACAACTTTGGAAATTTTCCATAAAATGTTTCCTATTGATAAAAATAATATGGATAATTCTTTTCAAAAATTCCTAGGCCTCTCCCTTCTAAATTCTGATTCAGTATTTATGGAGTGGGGCCCAGAAATCTTCCTTTTAAAAATACAAGCACCCCAAATGATTCACATCATTAAAGGAGTTTAGGAAAGGATACTTTCAAGAAAATCTTCATGGGAGTGATGTTGGCAAGATGACAGACTAGGAGGTGCCATCCCTCATCCCCCACACAAAAAAATTATTTACTATCCACAGATGAAAATAGCTCTAAGAGAGCTTCAGAGTACAATTAAAATGCTACAGCAACCCAGGGAGCACAAAAACTGAGGATGGGCACATAGAAAAGTGTTGGAAGCATTTCACTTGCATTACTCCATTCCCTAGGCCACTTCATCTCAGTGCCAAAAGGAATCCCCTTGGCTGCAACCTCCCCCTGTAGGGGAAAAGGAGATCAGGAGGACCCTAGAAGTCTTCACCATCACAGACCTGAAGCTTTTGCAGCCAAGGATCCCCAAAATCTTTGTCAATGAGATCCCAGCTGACAGAGCTGCCCAAAGCTCACACCACTGCACCACCCTGAACCAGAACTGCCTCTGTGCTCCCCAGAGATGGAACCACTGCACTTCATTTAGCCCCAGCACTGCTGTACACACCTGTGACTCAGATCAAGTGCCATTGTGCACCCATGGACAACTCAGCAGTGTTCCACACCCAACCCAGCCAGCATCCTTACAGCTACCAGCAGATGAAGGTCTTCCCCCATGGAAGCCAGACCATAAGTAATTTCTTTAAATGCACAGACACCAACACATTACTACAAGGAACATGAAGAATCAGGGAAATATGACATCACCAAAGAAAGATAATACATTTTCAGTAGCTGAATGCAAAGAAATGAAGATTTATGAATTTCCCAACAAAGAATTCAAAATAATTGTTTTAAAGTAGCTCAATGTGCTATAAGAGAATGCAGTTAGACAACTTAATGAAATCAGGACTACATGAACAAAGTGATTTCAACAAAGAAATAGAAAACATAAAGAAGAACCAAACAGAAATTCTGGAACTAGAGAACACAATGAATGAGATGAAAAATGCAATAAAGAGATTCAACAGCAGACTCAATCAAGCACAAGAAAATCAGGGAACTTGAAGACAAGTAATTTGAAATTATTCAATCAGAGGAGAAAAAAGAATGAAGAAGAGTGAAGTAAGCCTTCATGATTTATGGGATACCTTTCAGTGAGCCTATACATACACACACACACACACACACACATAAATATATGCACACACACACACACACAACTTATGGGAGTCAGAGATAGAGAACAGGGCAGAAAGCTTATTTAAAGAAATAATGATTGAAAATTTCCCAAATCTGAGGAAACAGATATCCATCTTTGAAAAACCCAAAGGACTCCAAATAGGTTAAACATAAAGAGGTTTAAACCAAGGCCCATTATAATTAAGTTGTTAAAAGCCAAAGATGGATAGTTTTGATAGCAAAGAGAAAGGCATCTTATCACATGTAAAGGAACTCCATAAGGCTATCAGTGGATTTCTTGGCAGAAACCTTGCAGCTCATAGGAAAGTGAGATGATATATTCAGAGTATTGAAAGAAAAACTAGCAACCAAGAATACTATAGCTTGCAAAACTATCCTTTAAAAATAAAGGAGAGATACAGTCTTTCCCAGACACACAAAAACTGAGGGAGTTTGTCACCACTAGACTTCAAATTCAAACAAAAATATGCTACACCGTAACATAAAAGCATATGAAAACATAAATCTCACTGGTAAATTTAAATATGTGGACAAATATAGAATAATGTAACACTGTAATGGTGGTGTGTAAATTACTTTTAACCCTAATATAAAAGTTAAAAGAAAAATTTGTTAATGGATACACAATACAGAAACAAGTAAACTCTGACTACAACAACACAAAGTGTGTACATGGAGGGGGGTAAAAGTATAGGGTTTTTGTATGTGATTATTGTTGTTATTATCAACTTAAATTGTTATAACTACAAGATATTTTATGCAAGTAACCACAAAGAATAAAAAACTATAATAGATACACAATAAAGAGAAAAGGATCCAATCAAATTACTACGGAAATCATCAAATAACAAAGAAGACATCAAGGGCACATGAAAGGAAGAGAGGAACAAAACAACTGCAAAACAGACAGAAAACAACTAACGAAAAGGCAATAGTAAGTCCTCACCTATCGATAATTACATTAAATGTAAATAGATTAAACTCTCCAATCAAAAGGCATAGAGTAGCTAATGAATGGAAAAAACATGAAATAGCAATATTCTGTCTACATGAGATTTACTCTAAAACTCCTTATTTGTTATTGGTCTGTTCAGGCTTTCTATTTATTCTTGATCAGTTTTGGTAGGCAGTATGTTTCTAGGATTTTATCCATTTCTTCTAGATTATCCAGTTTGTTGGTACATAATTGTTCGTTATAGTCAATTGTGATACTTTTTATTTCTAAAGTATACATTGTAATGCCTAAATAATAAATTGTATTTCTAAAGAACAAATTGTAATTTAAGTACACACATTGGCTTAAACTGAAAGGGTGAAAAAATATATTTCATGCAAATAGTAAACAAAAGAGAGCGGGAGTGGCTTATATCTTAAATCAGACAAAATAGACTTTAAGTCAAAAACTGTTCTAGACAAAGAAGGTCATCACGTAATAATAAAAGTGTTGATTGAACAGAAAGATAAAATAATTATACTCACATCCAATATCAGAGTACCTAAATCAATAGATGTGATACATTGTATTAACAGGATGAAAGATAAAAACTGCATGATTATCTCACTAGATGCCAAAAAAGCATTTGACAAAATTCAACATCTGTTTGTGATTAAAAACTCTGAACAAAATAAGTATAGAAGGAACCTCAACACAATAAAGGCCATACGTGTAGAGCCCATATCTAACATAATCAGTGGGAAAAACCTGAAAACTTTTCCTCCAAAATCCAGTATGTGGCAAGGATGACCACTCTCACCACTTCTACTAAACATAACACTGGAAGTCCTAGCCAGAACACTTAGAAAAGAAAAAGAAATAAAAGTCACCAAAATCAGAAAGGAAGAAGTAAAATTATCCGTTTGCAGATCATATGCTTATATATGTAGAAAACCCTAACAAGTGAACAATAACAAAAAACTGTTGAACTATTAAATGAATTTAGTAAAGTTTTCAGGATAGAACATTAAATGAATTTAGTAAAGTTGCAGGATAGAACATCAACATATGAAAATCAGTGACATTTCTATACACAAACGATGAACTAGCAAAACAGTTAAGAAAATAGTCCCATTTACAACAGCAACAAAAAGAACAAAATACTAGGAATAAACAAGTGAAGAAGTGAAAACCTTGTACACTGAAAATTATAAAACATCGATGAAAGAAATTAAAGAAATCACAGATAAATAGAAAGACATACCATATTCACGGATTGGAACAATTAATATTGTTTAAACGTCCATACTACCCAAAGGGATTTACAGATTCAATGCAATCTCTACCAATATCCCAAAGGGCCTCAAATAACCAAAGCAATATTGTGCAAGAACAAAGCTGGAGGCAACACACATCTGATTTCAAAATATATTACAAAGCTACAGTAATCAAAACACTACAATACTGAAACAAAAACAGACATATAGATCCATAGAACAGAGTAAAGAGCTCAGAAATAAATCCATGCATCTATGATCAACTGATCTTTGACAAGGATGCCAAGAGTACACACAATGTGGAAAAGACAGTATTCAATAAATAGTACTGAAAAAACTGTATAGTCACAGAAGAATAAAATTCAATCCTTATCTCACACCATATACAAAAATCAACTCAAAATATATTAGAAACTTAAATGTAAAACCTGAAACTATTAAACTACTAGGAGAAAACATTGGGAAAACACTCCAGGACATATGCCTGGGCAAAGAATTTTTGTGCAAGACCTCAAAAGTACAGACAACCAAAGCAAGAACAGACAAATGGAATTACACCAAGCTAAAAAGTTTCTGCACAGCAAAGGAAGCAACAAAAAGAAGAGACAACACACAGAATAGGAGAAAATATTTGCAAACTATCCATCTGACAAGGGATTAAAACCAGAATATATGAGGAGCTCAAACAACTCAATAGCAAAAAAAAAAAAAAAGGATTAAAAAATGGGCAAAAGATCTGAATAGACATTTCTCAAAAGAAGACACACAAATGACTGACAGGTATTTGAAAAGTT
This sequence comes from Indri indri, assembly GCA_004363605.1. NCBI lineage: Eukaryota > Metazoa > Chordata > Mammalia > Primates > Indriidae > Indri > Indri indri. The sequence continues at coordinate 14,318 of RJWJ010017277.1, forward strand.
GCTCAGCATCACTAATCATTGGGGAAATGCAAATCAAAACAATTATGAAGTATTACCTCACAACTGTTAGAATGGCCATAATGAAAAAGTCAAAAGATAAGTGTTGGCAAGGATGTGGAGAAAAGGGAACCCTCATTCACTGGTGGTGGGAATGTAAATTGGCACACACATTATGGAAAACAGTAAAAAGGGTCCTTCAAAAATTAAAAATAGAACTAAATTATAATCCAGCAATCCCTCTTCTGAGTATTATCCAAAGAAAATAGAATCAGTTCATTGCAGCATTGTTCACAATAGCCAAGGTATGGAAACAGCCTAAATATCTGACAATGGATGAATGCATAAAGAAAATGTGATACATATGTGTATGTACATATATGAATAATATCCTTTAAAAAGAAATAAATCATGTCATTTACAACTATGTGGATGAACCCAAAGAGCATCATGCTAAGTGAAATAAGCCAGGTACAGAAAGACAAATGCTACATCATCTCATTTACATGTGGAATCTAAAACAGTGAAACTCTTAGAAGCTGACTGTAGAATGGTGGTTGCCTAGGACTGGGGGAGGAGAAGATGGGAAAATATTATCCAAAGGGTACAAAGTTTTAGTTATGCAAGATGAATAAATTCTGGAACTCTAATGTGCAGCAATGTAACTATAGTTAACAATACTGTATTATATATTTGAAATTTGCTAAAAGGTATATCTTAAGTGTTCTTACCAGAAAAAAGAACAAGAAAAAAGGAAATAATTATGTGAGGTGATGGATATGTTAATTATCTTGATTAGGGTGATTATTTCACATTGTATGCATATATCGAAACATTCAGTTGTACGTCTTCAATATTTACAATTTTTATTGTCAATTATACTTTAATAAAGCTGAAAAAAATTACTTTCACATTTTCTTACTCACATATGAAGTGATTTGAATGAGGCTTAAAAAACTTGCTGGGCTTCTACCAATGAGAGGACCCTTGTAATATTATACCAAGAATTTATATTTGCACATAAAATAGAATAAATATTAGATAATTTTATCAATTACTTAGAGTGAGTTTCTTTTAATATTTTAGTCACTGACTCTCCTTCAGTATCTTAACCTTATTTGGGTCACAGATTCCTTCTGAGAAGTTGATGAAATCTGTGTGATCTCTCCCCAGGAAAATTAACACACAAATTTTGCATGTAATTACAAGGCTTCTACCCTGATGTACAACAATGGACTCTAGCCATGGACAAGTTTAAAGATCTATTCTTCAGTTGGGGCTCATTTTATTTTTAATTTTGCTCTATATTTAAGTATCTTAACTTTATCTTTAATTTTTTTTTATCAGATGCCATATTGTCAAAAATTTAATAACTCATTCAGTGTTCTGACCATATGTACCTCTCTTTCCAGTTGAATAGGACATATATTATCATGGTACTTCTTTTGCTTAATATGCCCATTACAAAATCCCATGTATTTTGACACAACTCTAGTTTTAGGGGATGTTATTTTATAGAAAGAGCAAGAAGTCAACAGTTTGTTGGTGGAATAATAGAGGGACAGATACTTTGAGGCAGGGTGACTCCTGATAGATGTGTGATCCAAGAAAGAAGATGCCTGGGGGAAGGAGGTGACCAGGAGCCAGTAACAAAAAACCTAGTGCATAGTGGAGTCAAAGGGGTGAGTTTAGAGAAGCTGGCAGCATATGCCCTTGATCCCTCCCTCCTTTTAGAAATGAGAATTCAGGGAGGGATGAAAACAGCTTGGGTGGCAGATGGCTGCAGAGAGAACTGTTTCAACCCAAATTTGAGGATTGTATCAAAAACCCAGGCAGAAAGAATTTTGTTTTCTTCAAGGTCTTGGGGTGAGATCAGAGGGTAGAAAGAGAAATATTGAGAGAAGAAGAGAGGAGAGTAGAAGGGAGGGAGAGAGACGTGAGACAGAGAGAGTGAGTTCAGGAAACAAGCCACACATATTAATCTAGACTAAACTGGGCTCATGGATCACTGTGGAAATGTAATCTGCCTACGTGGCTGTAACCTCAAGAGTGTGTACTTTAAAATGACTTCCTGAAAGTATATATTGTAGTATTTTATGCCTCACTATGAGGGGAGTTGTATTAGAGAAAACGAAAGGACCAATCTCTCACCTGCATGTCAAATTATGGCTCAGGGCTCACACTAGCCCACAGGACACTTTTGTTCAAATTAGAAACATGCAGATCCAGCCCCACCAGGACACGTGGGCCGGCACAGCATGGTTGGGATTTCAGTGCCTGTTCCTCTCCATTGCCATCCCTGGGAGCCTGTGGAGAGCCTTCAGATATGTGTAAGGACTTTTTAGGTCTCTTATAAGCCAGAGCTTCTACGATATTATGATTCGTTTCTAGGATTAAAACTATCCAAGTAAATGTGAATCTGGGTAGAAAGCTCACAGAGCAGGCAGGTTTGGGAGAGATGAACGTGGAGAGATCAAAGAGGAAGGAGTTGCTGGTTCAACCAGCCACATCACATAGAATCACCCTGCAATCAATAAGAAGGTAGATGTTTCAGCCAGATTGCTCTTATGTTTTCACAAATAATCATAGAAATAGTTCCAGAAGTCACCATATTCAGGTATACATACACATATATGTTCACACATGATTCGTATGCATGTTTCATATATTCATGAATGCTAGTCATTCTTCCATATGACTTAAACTATTATAATATCCAATTAATGCACTATCCAGTAAATGCAATTAATGTAAATAATTAATTCCTATTGTGTCTACTATAACAGAATATGAAATATGTAAATAAGGTAAGTCATTAACTTATATGGGGAATTTTGAAACTGTAATTCAATCTTATTGAACTGTTCTTTAATGTTTAATGCTAATTAACCAAACATCTAACGCATTTTATTCATGTAAATGATGAAACTGAAAATATTTTGCATATATTTTCTTTAGCTTTTGCTCTGTTTCTATCTCCCTTTGCAAAATCAGTGAAAATCCAGATATTGATGATCAAATATGAATTGTGTCTATGTCTTTATTTGTATCAGTTTGTAGTGTCCTTAATTAAGGCTAACCTATTTCCTTCATTTAGACTTATTGAACATCATATATTGTGCTAATTATTATTTATTATTTAGTAATTAGTGACAATATGTTAACATCATATATTGAACTAATTGAACATCATAGATTGTACTAATTATTTATTTGTTATTTTGTAATTATTAGTGACAATATTTGATCTTCAATATGTTTATATAATCAGCTATAAACTTATAGTTGTAAGAGGTAGAAGCACATTATCTTTGTGTTTAAACTCAGTATTATTGTTTGAAGGTTCAAGACAGTCTCTGTAAGGCTTTTTATTTTCTTAAAATAGGCAATTTTTAAATTCTGTTAATTTTTTTGAATATATAATACTTGATATGGTTCAAAATGAAAATGATGTCAGCATATATACAAGTGGAAGCCTTGTGACCACACCATCCCTCTTCCCCTGTTCCTCCTGGCCCCATAGGAAGTCATTTTTAGCAGTTTCTTGTTAATCCTTTCTGTGTTTCTTAATGAAAATAAAACACAAATACGTATTCTTATTTTTCTCCCTGTCTTTCAAAAATAGGCAAAAATTTAAAATTATTCTCATAATGCCCTTTTAATCTTGCTGCTGACCCATTTTCTAGTTGGTAACTTCTTTGCAAAGAGAATTCATTAAATTATCTACATACACATTCACAAGATCCCCATAAAGTTATCAAAATTAACAGGATGACTTTAAGTAAACATTAACTGATTGCACCCTTAGACATTTTAAGAATGCATTGGCTAATTTGCTGGAAACATGGTGCTTGAGTTAAGGACATCAGGGAGCGAGCCTGGTCCTCTGTAGTGACAGGAATGCTGTGGTGCACTGTGTAGGTTACTGCCTTCCTGGTTTGATGATTTGGATAACTGCTGTTCTATTTTTTCATAATTTTTAAATTAGTTTAGTTGCCAGCATAAAAGCTGTGCTAAAGATACCACATGGGAAAGTGTATACAGATCTAAGAAATGATTAAGAATATTATGATAAATGCAAATTTTAAAAACTTGTAATTTCAAAGTCTTGCATAAAGTGATGTTGCAAGAGTTTGAACTGTTTAAATTTAGAATGCTGAAAAAAAATCGATGCTAACAATTGTCTCTGGTGTGATCATATCATCAACTAATTACAAAATTAGGACTTTTTGATTCACTTGAGCCCTTTCTTTCCCTCATTGCTAACATTTCCATTCAGGGGTGGCTAGGCATCTTCATTTACTAATATGGTTTTGTGTTTCATGTTGTGTAGTGTTAGAACCTTGCTCCCAATCCCCAGCATTCTATGATACCAGATTGGCTGCATAGACCATGATTAGGGTGATCTTCCGTTCCTGTCACTATATTGCTAATAGAGCCTCCTTTTAACCTCAAAAGTGCCCTGGATTGAATGATACATGCTGTGGTCACTCTATATATAGATTTTTAGATGATAATAAAGGCTTTTATTGAGCATTTGCTCTATACTAGGCACTGTGCTAAGCTCTTCACATATATGATTTCTTTTATTACTGCTTACAGCGTAACTCTTTCATTAGGCAACTAGTCTTTTATAATGCTATATTACAAAAGACAAAGGAAGGCAAGAGAGGTTAAGTAATTTTCCCAAAGTCATGCAGCTAATAGCTGAGGAACAAGGACTTGAATTCAGACCTGTTGGATCCATACAATAACTGTATATTTGTTGTGTTATGAGGACCAGTCCGTGGCCACCAATGCCCAAGTTAGGTTGGCAACAGCTTGTGGAGCTGGGACTACTGAGTTTCTATTGATTGCCTTAAATTTATTCAGCCTATTCATCTACAAACTAAATAAATAAATTCCTTTTATTTTTATTTTTTAATAAATGCCAAGGCAAAACAATGTTGTGTGTGTGTGTTTTTGAGACAGGACCAATAATCTTGGCAGTGTTATGTTACAAAGGCTTTTTAAATTTTGTACTAATGCCATTTTAATTGTTTAGTGTGATGGGTACATTAGGGACAGTGGTTCACTGTTTCACTTTGGAAAAGCTGCTCTCTGTCAGGTTTGTGAACAGCTTTATTGTTTAGTTCACATAAAGGTCAGTAGTTCTAAATATACACACTTTAATGGGTGATGTAATAGATATTTTATATGTGTTGTAGGTACTTTCCCTCAGTGTTTGAAATGAGTGCCTTTTGTGCCTTCTGGAGAGAAGGTGTCTGTATGCCGTGTGAGTATGTGTGTGTGTCTATGTGTGCACATCTTGTTTGAAAGCCCCAGTCTTACAAAGTTTTAAACTGGATTCTTAAATCTCTTATGAAATATCAACATCTCCATAAGATATAATCTATTGTATATTGTTGGATTTGACAGATATTTTGACTGTGCAACCTCAAAATGCAGGCTTTGGGGTCAGAAAAGAAAGAAAAGACTTGTGGTGGGTTTTGTTTGACTAAAAAAAAAAAATTGAATCAATTGATTCAATTTAACTTGGCAGCCATACAGGTGACTTCAGCTTTTGCATCTTCAGACCTTTCTCAGCTTTTTGCCTGGCCTGAGAGACTGTTTCTTTCCCTTTGTTTCTTTTCTTAGCTTGATGAAGTGTTAAGATTTGTTCATTTCAAAACAGACCATTTAAAAATGAAGAAGCCACATTGTTTAGTTCACTGGACTGGGAGCCCCAGAGACATGTTCTATTCTCAGCTCTGGAAAAAACTCTTAAAATCACATGACCCTCCCCCCAAAGAAAGATATTACTCTAGTTTGAGATAGTACATTTCACTTTTTAATCAGTGTCGAAAGCGTAGTATTAAGTGGAAAGACCTTGGCAAAGTTATACTATCTAAATAGGCAAGTTCCAAATCCTGGCAGAGAATATTCCTTTGAGTTACATTTTTCTACTACTTTTTAAAGTCTCTTCTTGGCTGTAATCCTTCATTTCCACCAGAAAAATACAAGATTAATATATCCATTGAGAGAATGAAGATATTTTGGATGAAGTTATTATGAATCCCTTGTAGAAATGTTACCACATTATAACCCCTAACTGTAGTGGCCCAGGGGCTGGAGCAGCGGTGGCGGAATAGGGGTTACTTTGATCTGTAGTTTGGACTGCTGGTGACCCCATACGTGACACCCCAGGAAAACTGATCTCTTTAGCTATGCTGGTCCAGGTTTTGACATACCTTTTTCTCAATTTTTTTCTTCTGTGTCAACCAAGGCAGATCTGCATGGAAAACGAAGACAAACCACAAAACTTCCTTAAGCAAGTAAGGAAAATTATAAAGAAAAACAAACCTGGAAACTATGTGGTTAACAAAGTGCAATTTCTGGACATGGTATAGTGACCAGTGTGAAGTATTTGGTTTCAGAAAAATTAAGCTCTAGCTATCTTCACCTTTTAACCGGTTTTGTGCCTTTAAGCAGCTGACTTAATCTTTTTGTTCTTTATCTGTAAAATAGAAGAATAACACTTCATCTGACTTGTCTAGGATCAAATAATAACTATGAAAGTAGTTTGTAAAAGACAGATGTTAGCTGTTGTGTTGATGATACAAGTCCCACCTGAGGGCTATTAGGTACATTAACTACTCAGCCCAGTTGTTTTTCTTCATTTTGTGGAAGCCCAAAGGAGAAGTAATTTCAGATCGTGTGCAGTCACACATGATGGGATTCTCACTGTCTGCATGCTCATCCTTCTCTACTAGCCTTTTCTTTGGCTCTCTAGCTGAGGTCTGGGTTGGTCTGCCCCGGCACTCCATTCTGCCCCATTCTTGCCCTCTTCTCCTTTACCCGGCCCAACCCTCGTTCCCAGAGAGAGAGGCTTGTCTTCCCTGAGTCGTACCAACTGGTAGATGCTTCCCTTTCCCCTCTGAGGTTTTCCAGCTTCAAGTCGTTAGAGGTCTTATCTTCTCCCTGCTCTAGTTCTCTCTGCTGGGTTGGTTTATCTGAAACACATTTCTTCCCGGGATTTTGAGACGAATTCTGACCTTCTTCACCTGGGCTTGAGTGTGGGTCTGGCTTGCTAGTGGTCTTGCTGCCTTCAAGCGTGGGAGCTCTCTCACTCCATTCTGCAGCCTACATTCCTGTTCTCACGGTCAGCAGATAGAAACTGCTCTTTCCCACTTTTGAAAGCCTCTGTGTTCCTTTAGGCTTTCCAAGTGAATTTCAATTTCCAGCTTGAGAAAGCAGAAATAAGACTGAAGAAAGCTTTTAAGTGTTTTTACCCTTCTCAACTAATATTAGTAGTAATTTTGGTAGTAGCAGTAGCAATAATAATAGTAGTAGTTGTCATTGTCTTAGTAGTAGTTAACATTTATTGCTCCTTTTTACAGCTAAGTATGAGGGAAAATTCTGTACACACATTATTTAAACCGCACAACAGCTCTGTGAAATAAATATGTTACTATTTCTCTTGCAGAGTTGAAGACTCTGTGACTTTACAGGTGAAGGAACTCGCCTGAGGTCACAAAACTTGTAATCTGGAGAATCAGTATTCAAAGCCAGGTTTGGCTGAGCAGAACCAGAATATACTGGTACATATTCTTGAATACATTCATTAGCTCTTGGGGCAGAGGTCACTGACTCAAATGCTTGCGGGATCCAGGTCAGAAATGAAAATTAGAGGATAGGGCCCAGAGTTAGCAGGATGACAGTGCAAGCTGGGTGTTAAATGGCAGCTGCCACTTGTCCTCAGTGTTGGGTGCTATAGGGAATAGTGGGGACTATGGGTTGTTAGAGAATGTACATCCTCTCTAAAACAGACAGCGGCTACTTACTCAAGCGGTTGTTCTCATGATGGAATACGCTTTTTACAATATGAATTTTAAAAAGGTGAAAGAAACATGGATTTTATGTGATATTTCCTGATCATTAAATATTGACACTGAATGCAAATAAAAAAACTAAACGAAACACTATGAAGGTGAAAGTTATTATGTCTGGAGACCATATTTGGCCTGGTGTGTTACCTCTCTCAAGAGAAAAGTTGTGCAACGTTCTAACCATTTCAATGAGATAAGAGATATATTGTTCCCTATTCGTGGGTAGCTGGACTGTCCTCAGCCACTCCATCAACTATTGCTTAGCAAAAGACTCTGGGGCGATCCCAGTTTATTAAATGTTGTATAAAGACTGAAAGAAATAACACGATCCTATTCTTAAGTACCTACCTACTGTGTGCCAAGCACTTTGTATATGCTATTTTATTAATTTTAATCCCTGAAGCATTCCTGTTTAACATGTGAAGAAAGAGGTCTTAGAGGTTAAAAAACAACAGCAGCAACTTGCCAAAGACGTTTCTTTAGCAAGACGCAGCACAGAGTTTGAATCCATAATTGCATTGCACTTGATTTTTCTGCTCAGCTCTACTGCCTATTCAGCATAATATTGCAATGAAGTCTGCATTATGCTAGAACTCACATAGGCAGGGATAACTTTTCCATGTTGTTCAGGGTGATTTTCAGTTTCAATGAGGATGATTCCTCTAATCAAAATTATCTCTGCACCCTACCAGAAATTCTTCCCTTCCACTCTATCACCCAGCCTGAAATTCTAGCCTTTAGAAATTCTTTTGTGCTAACAAGCCTACTCCTGGGAGGCTCCCTCCTTAAGCAATCGTTCCTCCCTTCACGTGTTAGCATGAAGTCAATCAGATTACATCCTTTAAACAACTGGCTGAAATCACAGGAATTTTCCTGGACAGCAGGGAGGAGGAAGGGGCCATTCTGAAGTAGGGTCACCATTCAGATGGGGAGACTGGACTATAGAACTTGGGATAGGCCCCTCGTACCGTAGACAGGTTTCTGACTGCCTCGGAAAGGGGACGGGGGCACACAAGTTTGTTAACTACTTTATCTTTTGCCTAGAGCGGTCCATTCAAGCAGATGAAGCCATATTATTGGTTGGTGCTTTTAATCCCATTATATTTATGGTACAAGAATGCAGCATTTTTTGCTGTAAATAGATTTTCAACATCTTTTGTACTTCTAAAATAAACCTATAATCTTAAAAAAATTAATGGCTTTTTTTGTTCCGATTAAGGAACAGACCCAATTAATAATTAAAGAGAAAATGAAGCTGAAGAAATAATCACAAAATAACTGTCTCTAAGGGATAGGATTATGATGGACTTTTTATGTATTGTTTGAATTTTTTTATAATAAGATAACTCATTTTGAAAGGAAAAAAACAGAGTTTTGTTGTTGGAGCAGAGTGAATGAAAAAAATTCTTAGTTGTCAGGATATAGCAAGAACAAGGTAGGTGAGCTTTATTGCCTATGAGTTAAAATCTGTAATTACCTTGAGGAATGGGGCCCTACTGAGGGTATGAAGCACATGAAAGTTAGCAAAGCAGGCCAACTCTCCATGTCCTGGTTTGTCTTTCCTTCTCTCTACTCCTGAAGCCCCAAGTAATCTGGGATTTCTGCAAGCAAGAGCAAGAAGTTAGAAGAAATTGGGGTGATTCAATGCTCAGAATTCTCTGGCATCTGTTAAGCCTTAGTACTGACTGTTATTTATTAGACAGCTTTGCCCAAAACATCCCCTTAATGTTTACCGTGCCAGCCCCTTGTGGAATTTGCTCATGCCTGCTTGTAACATGGACCCTCTCTCCCAGCTTTTTGGCAATCCTAGAATAGTTCTATTTTCTTCTCCTTTTCTTTCATTTTGGAAATCAGTTACAAAAAATTTTATTCTTGTAGTTCAGATGCAGCTTGGGATCCTCAAGTCAATTCCCTTATTATTTGTCAATGGAAATTGTTGCTTTGCCTTAACTACGGTATAATATATTTATTGTCTTTCTGCAAATTTTCAATTTTCCAGGAGTAGAAGAATAGTGTTTGAATGTATACATACATTAGCATATAGTAATTAAGCTTTACCTTCTGTAAATAAACTCAAAACTGGTGGACAGTGATTGTAAGTGGAATAAGGTTTGGTGATACTCACTCGTGTATTTAAAGGTTACACACTTCTCTCTCTGGCCAGTCCTCAGAGGCCCTTACAGGTGTTGAAGAGTAAGAGGCCTACAAAGAGGAATATTAAGTCTAGGAATTCAGAATGCTCTTTGGCTGTTAAAGGCAAAAGGGCAGTCACATCCTTTAAAATCAAGTTTGTTATATAATTTCATTTATCTAACCCACAGATATCTGGCACTAGGAAAGGCTTTTATGGGTGAACTGCTGTACTCTTTGTGATATTCTTGAAGATAAGACTCATTTATTTAGTTCCCATGAAAGCTGGTGCTGGTCTACAGCAGTGTCTTTCAATATGACGTGTTCCTCAATGATTTCTCTTTAAAAAACTACCCACCTCTGTGATCTACTCTCTTGTCAGCTCATCTATTTAATTTTGGCTGCCCTTTTCTAAATTGAAGCCGTCAGTGTTCTTGATGCCAGCAGATTTCTGTCAATCCTCTTTTTGTCTGGTTTTTTTTTCCTGCCTATGTCTGAGGCCTCCCACTTGGCCCCCTAGCCTGTAGCCACACAGAATTGCTTGCTTGTGCTACTCTGAACACATCCTGCCCTTGTGCCTCCCTGACTCAAATGTCTGTGTTTTCTAAGGCCCCCTTTTTCCCTGTACTTGATGAAACCACCCTACTTTTCAAGACTCGCTTTATACATCACCTGCCCTGCCTTTCTCCACCTTGGCCTTCCACCCCAAGAAAAATAAGGCTACCTGCCCTGGTGCTCCAACAGCACATTGTGCGTATCGACAGTGTCGTGGTCTCCGTCTCACTCCTCAGATCGGTGTTTCTCAATGTGGAGAGCAGGACGATCCAGGCAGGGTTAGATCTTCTGTTTATATTTATTTCGAATCTGAAGCAATACAGTAAGTTTTCCTGATCTTCAATGAATGCATCCATCTTGGTACCTTCACTCAGTTCTTCTGTTATTCCAGGTCTGCTCTCACATATTTGCTCATATTCAGCATATTGTGAAATGTTGTAGTTACTTTTATCTGGTTTTGAGAGGATTTGCATATTATGTTAACTTTTTTTTTAATGGAAACTACCTTCACAAGATGGACAAGTACCTTAAATGTATTCCTATAAAGACTCACCGGATTGTGGATAATACTTACAATGTAAGCACAAGTGACAAGAAAAAGCCAGAGGTGACTCCTGTATGCCTCTATGAGAATTTCCCCAGCAACAGTGTGGTGTGTGGTTGTATGTCATAATATATGAAGTGGCTCTGACATCAGACTCATTATAGTAAAAACACTAATAATAGCAATCTAATTATACCTTTTTTTTTTTTTTCCGAGACAGGTTCTCACTCTGATCTCTGGGCCTGAGTTCAGTGACATCATCACAGCTCACAGCAACCTCAAACTCTTAGGCTCAAGTGATCCTCCTGTCTCAATCTCCTGAGTAGCTAGGACTATAGGCACACACCACCATCCCCGGCTAATTTTTCTATTTTTTTTAGAGATGGGGTTTTGCTCTTGCTCAGGTCTCTAACTCCTGGCTTCAAGCAATCCTCCCACCTCAGCCTCCCAAAGTGCTAGAATTACAGGCATGATTACACATCCTCTGATTACATCTTATAGAAGATTTTAAATGATTAACATCATTTAAATACAGATTTATTTCAACTATTGCTATCTAGTAATATTATCTTAAGGGTTTATTTTGCCCTGAGGTAGTATAATAGATGCAAGTAATATAGTAATAGAAATAATAATAATTTATAAATATAGGTTGAGTATCCCTTATCTGAAATGCTTGGGATCAGAAATGTTTCAGATTTTAGATATTTTTTGGATTTTAGGGTATTTACATTATACTTATTGGTTGATCATCCCAAATCCAAACATCCAAAGTATGAAATGCTTCAATGAGTATTTTCTTTTTTTGAGTATCATGTTAGTGCTCAAAAAGTTTCAGATTTTAGAGCATTTTGAATTTTGGATTTTTGGATTTGGGATGATCAACCTGTAATAAATATCCATTATTAATAGAACATGCTAAAAAAGTTATTAGTAGGAGTATGTAGTAAAGGTTAGAGACCACTGCATGAATTTAGATACCAAATGCCTGAGCCGTTGGAGGACAGAGACTGTGTCGCCTTCATCTTTGTAGCTTCAGCACCTAGCACAATGACCGGAATATAGCATATGCTCAGTAAATATTAAATGAATGAATAAATCAATGCAAAACCCATGTAGGAAGGAAAATGCTCTGCAGAGAAATTCTACTGAGTGCAACCTCCAATTAGAGGTGAGAAACCAAAATGAAAGAATCTGGTGACTCAGATGCAGGAAGTAGATTTGTGTCTGAGTGTGCAATGAAATTATGACCCTGCTACAATGTGAATGTGCTGGTGAGGTCATCATTTCCTGTCTCATGGGAAAGAAAAATACTGCCAGTTAAAGGGAAGAATCTGGGCTCATTCTCTTTTTGATTTAACCTTAAAACTTTATCCCATTTCTCAGTCCTCATCCAGGGCTCGTCCCTTCACACTTCAGTTGTGCCTGTTACCTTTGTCGCTTGAAATGCTCACCTGAATTGCTGAGTAACTTATCTCTGTGTAGTCACGGTCCCAAAGGTATTTTCTGATAAATGATTACAGCTTTACTTACGTAACCCTGCAAGCCCAGGCCTCGTCCTTCAACATAAGTGACAAAGAATCTTTCAAATCCAAGTCACATGATATTGCACCAAAAATTTCATCGTAGGACTCAGTTGTTTTACTATTTGAAGAATGGTTATCCTTGGAAGTTCTGAGTTCCTAACAGAGGACTCTTTTAATCATTTTTTTAATAAATGATATTAAGTGCTGAGGAAAGCAACATAAGCTAGCAATATACTTGTGTTTTCAGAAGTAAAGAAAGCTATTATTTCCCCAATGTTTTAGTAGAGTAAACCAGTTTCAGTAACTAGTAGAATAAAATAAAGCCTCATTACTTGGCAGCAAATGTTTAATTCATCTATGTCATCGTGATTAAATGTTCTTTAAGGTTTTATGGTAGTTATAAGCTGAACTAATATATTTTAAGACTAGTAATGTTGGCATTTCATGCATGTTGATCAATAATTAAATGTTCATGATAAATATAGAATATCCATTTTGGGCACAAGTATTTTTTATTGCATTATTGGGAAAGGGTAGCAACCACCAATGACAAGTAGAGCCTGCCCTTCTGTAATTCACAAGAGGCCCCTGGATAGTATGCACCGTGAGGACAGGGAACATGTCCCTTTCATTCATTGTTGTATCTCTCATGCCTAGCACAGTGCCTAGCACATAATGAGAATCTAATAAATATTTGTCAAATGAATGAATAAAGTATGTGTAAGTTCACCCCTGACACCAGCCACATATTACACCTCTGCCTGCCCATAAAGACAAGTCTCAAATAACAGCGGTTACATAGGGCAGTGGTTTTTAATTTCCGATCTGGGGAACCTTGGTGCTCTGTGGAGATACTGAGGGGTTCTGCCAACAGTAAATTACTTTCTGCCAAACCTTTGCATTGCCTGAGTGTATTTGTCAGAATTTTAAATTATAATGCTGTCTACCTAAAGCAAAAGAAAAATTGTCTCCAAAATACCAACAAAGATAGAACAAAAGAAGCCAAGGAAAGGGCAGAATTCAGCCTGGGTCCCAGAAAGAACCACCACGTCTGTCTCTCAGCATGTCGGCTGCGTGCTCACAGCACACCAGTTTCTTTTAGTGGGAAACGTGGCTTACGACAGCTGTTAAGCTTTAGTGTATCTTAGAATGCTAGTCAGTAGATAAAGACTGACTTCAAGCTTTCTTGGCTTCCAGTTTAAAATTTTGGAGAAGGAATTTTGTTTACAAAAGAGTTTGGCCATTAACGGGTTTGAAAAATTCCTGCTCTAAGCAACTACTTTGCAGCCTCACCACTCTTTTCTGACCCACTAGTTTTGTCCCCATCTGTTCTTCTTCAGCATCATTTCCTTAATTCTGAACTTGGACTCCCTGCCCAGTCTTTACCCCTTCTTAACTCTCCTCCTGGCCTATTTGGCCCTGTTCTTTGTGTCTTGATGTGCCTTTTGGTGTTTCTACCCAACCCCTTTGTCGTGAGTGAAGACTCCCTGCCCAGAGAATCCCCTTCCAGCTTTCTGTCTGGGAGGAATTGAGGCATGTAATGTGTAAGTTTTAAGATTATATAAACCATAGCTGTTTTAAATCTTCCTTGTGCTTTCAAAAGGTTTTCACGTAAGGACAAAAGGCAGTTATTTTATATCTACTCTAGTCCCAAGCAGCATGTAAATAGGGTAGAAGTTCTTAAAATAACTTCTTTTGTAAAGTGGGACACCTTCAATCATCAAACTTAAATTTTCTCTGATACAAGTGCTAAAAAATGACCTTGATTAGTAAAAAGGTACATACATATTGAAACATGGGAATGATCAATATAGTCTTTCCTATCTGTTTCTGGACAGTCAGTTAAAGCAGGGGCCCCCAACCTATGGTGAGTTATATAATTATTTCATGATATATTACAATGTAATAATAATAGAAATAAAGTACATAATAAATGTAATGTGCTTGAATCATCTCCAAACCATCCTCCCCCTTCCCAGTTCACGGAAAAATTGTCTTCCATGAAAACGGTCTCTGGTGCCAGAAAAGTTGGGGACTTCTGAATTACGCCTCCTAGTCTTCCACCAGCCACAGCAAAACCTGACCTGAGTCAGGTTTGACAATAGCATTATTTTACAGTGACCAAAGGAGGTGCAAGGCCCCTTTTTAGAGCAGGTCATTTCATCTTTACTATTCCACTTAAACTTTTGTGCTGAGTTTTAAAAATGCGAGAAACGTGTCCTAGAAATACATTTTGAATCTTGAGAAAATAATTACAAATGAAGTCAGAGAACAAGATGAATTCCAATCAAAGAAAACATCTTTAGGAATAAATAGGTAAGAGTGTGGTCCTACAGAGCATTCTTTATTTGGCTCTATGGTGAAATTATTTTGAAATGAAGAAAAATGAAGTTTTACTTTAGTTATTCTATGAAGACATGAATAAACGCTTTTGAAAGAGTAATTATCTGGCCCTCTTTTAAGAGAAGGTGGGTTAAGAATTGTTCTTGGATCAGCTTAATTAACTTCAACATATCTTTTCATGTTCTGCATGTATTCTATAATGCATAAGCTTTTTTTTTCCTCTTTGTTTTGTTTCTCTTTTGTTATTGTTTTTAATTATTAAAATAATTGGAAGAAGCCCTGGCTAAAATAAAATTCAGTCTCTGTTTATATTTCCTCAAGTTGTAGAGAGAATGAAAAATATATCGTTATAAGGAAGTGTTTCCACAGTGGAGATCACTGACATATGCTAAGAGGTTTATAAGTGCTCTATGAGAATTTAAATATTTTGTGTTTTTATTTCAACCATAATCATTAAGAAGGAGTATAAATATATAGTCTAAGTCCATCCATACAATTTTGGTGCCTCTTTTTGTGCCTGTAGATTTACAATGACATTAGTGCCAAGTGATCACATATGTGTCAGTGTCTATTTTTTAATATATTGTTTCTCAAATCAGGGTCTAAGAGTCACAGAGTCTCTGGACATGTTTTCAGCCATTTGTGACTACACTTGTAGTAACATTAATAACTAATATTTTTGATATTTTTGATACCAGATGTGTTCTAAGAAATTTTTGTGTGTTATCTGCTATAATCCTTACACAAATACCCTTATTTTCCTTAATTTAAATATAGAAAAACACAGGCAAAAATCAGGAACTTGCCAAAGGCTTCAGAGCTGAGTTTTAAGCCCAACACTCCTGTTCTAGAGCTCACATTTGAGTGCTGTGTCATTTTTCTTCTCTGGTGGGCACCTTTGTCATTGGTTACCCATCATTATGATCACTTAAGAAATAATTGTTTCTCCTATGAACCTCTACAAAAAAAAAAAGTAATTGCTTTCTTTCGTTTAATGAATGCAGATTTCAATTTCTTAGAATAAAAAGACTTCAGAAAATGCTGACTGGCTCCTATTATAAAGTTATGACTACTTGTAGAAGGAATTAATTTATACATCAAACATTTTTAGAGTTGTCAAAGAAAACCATTAAATCATAATAGCAACGATGTAGAGAATTTCCATTATGGCATATTATCTATTTAGGAAGAAAATAATATTTCCTCCACCAACTTGTCTCTTCTTCCTCCTCCCTTCCTGAATAATCAGTCCTAAACCCTTTAGATGGGGCAGAACAAAGCTGGTCTCCATACTAGGAGGGGGGAAAGAACTGCGGTGACCCAAAGGATGGTGTTGGAGCCCCAAAAGGTGTAGGAGGAGGAGGAGGATGACATTTGTTTAGGAAGGCTGACCTGCACTGGTATCAGAGACCAGCCGGGTTAAGGACAGCATTTGTGTGTAGGGGCAGCCTGATACGGGTGTCTGAACCCAAACAAGGTCAGGGCAGAGGAGCTCCATGGATGGGGTGACCTGGTGCGCCATGTCAGTGCCCAAGAAGGGTGAGAAGAGCATTGACATGGACTCAGTTGGAGTGGAAGGCATGTCCATGCAGTGGGGTGGGGGCCGCACAGGGAGTCGGAGTGAGGAAGGAGTCTATGTGGAAGGGTATAGTCTGCCATGGCATACTGGAACCTATATGGGGAAGGGGGGACACTTGCTGTGAGTTTTTGTACCCAAATAAGGTAAGGAAGGCATCTGTGCAGAAGAAAAGGTGACATCAGAAATGGGAAATTGGTTATATACAGGGAGTTGATCAAACAAACGATATAAGAGTAATGGGAGTCTGGCTTCTCACTGTTGGAGAAAGGAGTTACAAATATAGAAATGGAGAAAACTAAAATGAACCCTACACTGTAGAATTGCAGTTGGAGTTATCAGTGCACATTCACAGATACAGATGTCTGTGTGTATATTTTCTAGCTTTGCCTACTGGGCTGGCCAAGGAGCAGTGATATCCCAACAGCTTTAAGCACATCTAGTACCCAGATCTTGTCTCTGAAATACCATTCTCCAAGGAACCAGCGCTCCTTGGAAAAATAGCTGATCCAGGACTGTGACTGGCAAAGCATAAGATGAACCTGGAAAATTATGTTGTGCCAGAAAGCAAGGAAATGCCTAAAGATTTCAAAAGGACACAGAACTCCACAACTGTATATGTATTTTTTATATTTATTTTTCCCTCTGCAAGGACACTTATTATATACTGGGATATAACCATGAGTTTAAGTTGCTTGCCAGAGATTAATTGACAAAAACTAGAATGAGAATGAGGCAGATTGCTGGAGCTAGACATGGATGGAAATTAAAGGTGAATGAAGGTGAATGTAGATTCAATAGACCTGTGAATATGGGGGCAGGTAGAATATGTGGGAAGGAGTCTGGGAAGGATGAGGGAAAATCCCTAAAGAAGAAGAGGACAATTTGGTGACTTGAGAGGCCTGGGCATTGATTTTTATCAAGAATTGTGTCAGAGAATAGTATGAGGTAGAAGAAACTAGCCTGGGTTGTAGAATCTATGGAGAGATAGTTTCAAAGATTATGGAGTTTGGAGTATCTCTCTTTGGGTTGAGAGAACAAGAGGAAAAATTGTTCAATCTCAACTTGTGGTTCAACTTCAACTTTTAACTAGATTTTCCAGTTATGCATCTGTTACTTTGAAATTTAAATTCTGGGAGGCTGGAGCTGAGAAAAATTAATCTTCACTGTAACCACATTGCATAGGGGTAATTTACCTTCATTTATAGGGAAGCAGTGAGTGTATTGTAGTAAGTCTTAAACTAGGCTAAAAATATTTCCTGGGGAGCTTCCAAAAGAAATATACAGTCTCAGAAATCACTGGCATGGTGAAAAGGATAAAGCCAGTGGCTTTAAAACCTGGTTTCACCATTTTCTAAATGTGATTTGAACAAGTTATTTGGCCCCCCTGAGCCTCAGTTTTCTTACCTGTACAATGGGACTAATAGAAGCTATTTTAGAGTGTTATAATGTGTGCTATAGGTGGCTCTCTAGGTAATTAATTTCTTCATCACCATCAGCCCTCCCCTCCATTAATACTTATTTTGTACTTTGGAATGCCTCACATTGTATTAATAGCTAAAACCAAACAAAAGCCATATGCTAAAATCTTGGCTGAGAGTGGTGTCACTTAACCGATTTAGTATAAAAGGGGCTATACATTAGGAGTAAGAAGCCAGATCACACTATTTGTACTTTAAGACCTTGAATGAGGCAGCAGCACAGAAAGCCAGGGAGACGATGCAAAGCTTTCCTTTTCGGGATGCCCTAATTTTGGCAGATGGGCATGACCAGACAGATGGTGACAGGATATGTTCTCTCCCTTTTCAAGCAACCCTGTCTTACCAAAAGGCCACCTCACATTCTAGGAGGGATGCTGGGGCTCCCTACGAAGTTGCCAGAGGCCTTTCTTGACCTACAGAGATGAGAGAAGGCTAAGACCTATCCTGACATGCCATAGAAACTTAAGCATAATTCTTCATATATCTTTGTGTCTGCATCTGATTATATCATTAGGAGAAATTCCTAGAAATGGAAGTAGTGGGCTTTCATTTTTTATTTTTTTATTTTTTTATTTTATTTTTTTTTTATTGTTTGTTGTTTATAGGGGTACAGGTGTTTAGGTTACGTATGTTGCCCTTGCCCCCCCTTTCCCCCAAGTCCCAGTCCCAAGCGTGTCCATCTCTCGGAGGGTGCGCATTGCACCCTTTGTGTATGCATATATCCGTCCCCTCCTCCCCCTCGCCCCTCCCCCCTCCCCCTCCCTCCCTACCCGACATCCAACAGATGTTATTCTTATATGTACACTTATGTGTTGTTCAGTTACTACCAATTTGATGGTGAGTACATGTGGTGCTTGTTTTTCCATTCTTGGGATACTTCGCTTAGTAGAATGCGTTCCAACCCTATC
>RJWJ010017278.1:0-33238 GCA_004363605.1 Indri indri
AGGACTAATGGAAAACTGACTGATTTTTTTAGACTGGAACAAAAGAGATCTGTGAGGCTGTCACCTTTACCAGCACTTCAAGGGACATGGAAAAAGCCAGAACACTCTTAGGACAAGCTTCAGGACAAGCTAAACATATCACCTCAGGTTATCTGAATTTCAGTCAAAGGTAAAATCCCCTTTAAGTTAGGGTAGGAATGTGGCATTGCCATTCTGTGCAAGAATTAAGAGAGTCCTAGTTAACAGGGCTCAGTCAGTTTACGCTGGGCTCTAATTAATTAGGTCATCCTCATGGCGATGCACACCCCCATTATCTAGCTGGCATTTGCAGAAAAGTTGTGGAAGTGGTGATTTAAACGTACAAATTGTTTGAAGTTACTCCTGCTTTGATTCACTAGATTTCATCAAAAAGAAAACATTTAAGGGGGCTACAAAATACATGGAAGGGTCATGTATAGTGTTGGTTTGAGGAAGGCAACCATGACTCCATAAACTTTTCTAATTTGGGAACTTCCCTGAAACTACACAACTTAACCCAGGGAGAACTGTTGCGCAACTGCGAACGCATACGTGAGCCTGTATGAGGTTCTTGGATGAGAAGAACTGTGCTTGTTTTGTGACATTTAAATTTCAAGATGAAGCTGCTCCCAAGAGGCTAATTTATTGTTTAAGGTTTGCAAAAATCACAAAATATAACAAAACGTTAGAACGCGTGGCCTGTGTGTGTGTGTGTGTGAGTGTGTGTGTATAAACATATACAGGCTTGTAGTAATACTAAAGATACAGCGCATTCGAGATAGGCAGAAGAAAAAGAAATAAAAAGCAGCAATTCTTTTCACCCTGTGAAAAAGAGCAAGAAAAAGAAGAGAAAATGTCAGCAACTGGCACGTCCGCTGCCATCCACAGCTCCCGAACAGTAACAACAAGAACGACATACACCTCCCCCCAGCAAATCTGTTTCATATTCAGTTTAAGTCCAGATCACAGAGTAAGTCAAAGTCCAAGTCCAAGCAAGGGTTAAAAAGCAATCCCAGCTACTTGCCAAGGGAGCAACAGGCCCAGTAAATTCAGCAGGGGAAGAAAAGAACAGTAGCTACAGGTCCTAACAACGTTATGTTCCACAGCCATGCTCCCTGGGACCTTATTAGAAATACCTGCCCTACTGGCAAGAACGTATTAGATTTTGTTTAGAGAAAATTAAAACTCAAACTTTTTTTTTTATTTTGCACAGAAATTTATCACTGATGAGCTTTCTGTTTTATTTTCATTGTGTCCTTTATGGTTATACGTATCATCCCAATACCAGCTCGCCAAGCCCCTGGGGTATTTCTGGTGATTGGGGCGACATCTACTGGTAGAAACAGAGACCTTCCCAAGCAAGCTCCTCTTGCAAGAATCAAACTGAAAAGTTTGATTTGGACATAAGGAAGATTTTTTTTTTCTCTCCCCCCATTTTACTCCTTAGCTAACATAGTACATAGTACCACATTAGAGGAGACCCATAAAATTTCTTTATAAAAATCTACGAATTGGTTAATTTTGCACCATTTCTCCTTGTCATTATAATCTTTGCCAGGAGAACGGCTACATTCTGAGAAATGTTCTGTCCTCAGTTCAGTCGTTGTCATATGAATGAGCTATCATTCAATCCTAATGCCTGAGATGTTTTATTCTTACTTCCATGACATTTGTATTACAGTGACAAAGGCTAAAGGAAGAAAAGGAAATGATACAAATTCCATTCAGGCTTTATCATTTTAAATTCTCATTTTGTGCTTCTTTCATGCCTAGGTACTAAAAACCAGTTTTCCCCTTTAAAAAAATAAAGAATAAAGGAACAACGAAGGAAAAGGAAAAGAAAAATAATGAGTTTAGGAAACCAAACCTCTGGTGTGCACCTCTTTTAATGGTTTACCCTCACATTTAACACACCAGGATAAATTGTTGCTGGAGACATCAAAGCCAAGAAAGTGAGTCAGAGTCATTTCCCCTCACAAATCTACAGTGGGAAAGATGCTTTCTTAAAGTTACGGTGTGATGCAGAGCTGAAGTGGTACAGCACAGCAGAATGAATTACCAAATAGAGCATGGCTTGCCTTAAACACCAGGTGAAGGCCACAGATGACTCTTACTTTAACCATCTTTGACCCCCCTGTTTCTCAATATTCTTCAACATATAAGGCAGCATTTCAAGTCGCTGAACTTATTGTACAATATTTCAGGAAAAAAAGGAGGCTCAAGATATTTTTAGTGCCATAATTAATACTATTTGTAGCTGAAAGATTTTCTAGTTTCAGTAATTGAATGAAAAATGAGAAAGTGCTTCAAATAATTGTAAAAGTTATTTTGTTTTCCTATAAAAATGTTGTCAGAAGTTAAACCATGACATTGATGTGTGAAACTAGGTTGAATGCAATAATGTTTGCTATGATGACAATAAACCAGAATAGAACAGATAAGTGCAAACTAAAAAAAAAAATAATAGTAAAACAGATGCATTTACTGTATCATTAGTGTTAATACGCAGTGAGAAATTTGATCACGTAATGAATTGCTGCCTGTATGTCTTTCTAAAGCTATGTGTTCCTATTTCAATTCAGTTTGAGCTTAACTTGCAATTTCTTTTGGCTCTGGAAAACATAACATTTAGAGGCAATTTTGTGGGTTTTTGCAGTGCACATATCAAGGGGTCAATTATCATGATATCAAATAAAACATTCCTATATTTCAATGATGTATTTTGGTGACTTTTCGTTGTTTTTTCCCCAAAACTATGGTTATGAAATAATTGCTCTTCAATAATCAATCATACTTGTTTTATGCCTGTATCAAAACATCACATGTACCTTATAAAGATATATGATTATATACCCATAATAATTAAAAAAAAATATTCATACTACTCAAGAACTGTCAAACATTATTCAGCTAGCCAAATATAAAGCAAGTGTTAAAAGAATATTAAGAGACTTTAGGTATATTTAAAAAGATAAAAAAATTTAAAGTATCTTTCTCTATGTTATCTCAACAAAGAAACTTCTTTCATTCTGTTTTTTGTATCATCTGTGACGAGAATTGCATTATTATTTTTTCTAGGTAAACATCAGACAACAGCATTTTGTATAACTGCCAATTTGACTTTTAAAGTTAAAAATTCTCAATTTTTTTTTATTTTCAGAAGAATCCTGTGATATCAACATGAAGTCTCCAAGAGTAATATTCATTTGCCTAGTCTATTTTCTTTGCTAGAATAAAGAGTATTTTTTTATTATTTTTTAAATTCTATGTCCTCTGGGATACATACTTTCTTTCAAGCATTATTCAATGTCCTTTATTCATAGTCTTTTCCCAATATGTGTATGTGTATGTATGTATTTCCTAATTCCAGAACACACTTCTTTCAATCTCACAAAATACACAGATAAATAGACATAGATACTGATACAGATATAGATATATATAACATTTTAAAGATATCTATATACTTTCAATTCTCACTAAAACTCTCACTAAATTCTCCTAATACATGATTTCAATCTTCCACAATTAAAAATTAAAAACAAAAATCATCCACAGAAAATGAATCTAGTATATATTTTCTATTTATTCCTTTTTCTCCACAGGGTTTTCCTTTTGCATATGTCTGTATGTTTTTGTTTGTTTGTTTGTTTGTTTGAGGCAGGAAAAAGAAATTCTTTCTATTTATTTATGCCAATATTTAACTATTTATGTTTCTATGTTTAAGTATTTATTAAGAAAACTTACTTTAACATAAAAGCAAGATGCAGCAAGACCAGTGTTTATTATGGAACCATACAAGATTGGTGCTTCATGACATGGGGTCGCATAAGAAAATGGAAAATATGCCTTTTCCAAGCAGTAGTAGCATTCCAAAAGCCTGGAAGGAAATATTTCTGTCACAAGACTACAAAGTAGTGCCCATACTTCCCAAATGGCTGCATGACATTTTAGTCATATAGTGTATTCAATCTTATTGACTTGGAATATGTGATAGTTCTTCCGTGAAATCATGGTCAACATTTTGCTACATATTTGGCACATCACGCATAAATGAGAGGTAGAAATAAAACAAAAGTTAAGAGGGGAAAAAAATCCACAAACTGTGTTTATTTAGTGTTATTACAGAAAAGAACCCATTTGTGTGTTTTGCCACAGGAGCAAAGTTCCGGTTTCTGTAAAACCATGTGAAAGTCTATTCTCAGTTCAGATTCAGGACAAAATGCCTGACTTATTAATGAAGGCGGCAGCATCAGTGCAGTGCTCTTATTTACAGGAGCAAAGATAGACAATAATGTTGTACCTTTTTCATTAATAACAATTTCCTAGGTAACATGTCTCTAACATCCATGAAGTAGCATCACATACTGGACTAAACAATAAGTTTTGATGAGAGAGATCAACATTGTCGTTTCTCCTCTGAAATGGGGAATGATAATGTTGATAACGAAATGATAATTGCCCATCCTGAGAAATTCAGAGAACCCACCAATAAATGGGGAGAGCCTTCTGGTATGCATGCAAAAAACATGTGGATTGGGTTAAGATTTCTCTGAATCACACAGACAAAAGCAAAGAACTGTAAATCGATTCCATCAAAGAACAGTCTGAATTGAATTTCTGAATTTTGTCACTAACATCATTTCTTTTAAGTAGAGAGTTAAGTTTCTCAAGATAACTAAAGAAAGATAAACACAATGTATATCACATACAATAATCTTAGAACAATTGAATAAATTGTGCATTTCTTGAAAAAACAAAAAAGAGTACTTCTAAAACTTCTGAAGTTCATCACAGAAAAATGATAAAATGAGAAATGAATACTCTCGTGCTATTTTCAGTGAAATAACACTTGAAATTATTTTATTATTGCATTGTCACTATGACTGACTAACTGGATGATAAGACATATGGGAGAAAAACGAGAGAAAAATTGAAGAATCAGAAACGAAAATGTGGAGCATATCAGTGGGATCAGGGAGGGAATTAAAAGGTTAACATAGAAGAAAGCTGAGAAAAGACCAAAGAGAGAATCAAGAAAAAAAAAATATATATATATATATGTATATACACACATATATATATACCCGTAAGAGAAATACACATAAGAATCAGAGCAAAAGAGACAGTAAAAGCATCGGAGGAATAAGAAGAGAAATGAAAACGTAATTCAACTAAGAAAAGACCCAAGTGAAAAAAGACAAGAACAGAAAAGCAAATATTAAAATTGAAAGAGAATAGGCATATTAAGCAAACTGCTAGGGGAAAAAAGAGACAATGAAGAGTCTAGAGTGACATGGGCCTATGGATGCCTAGAGAAGAAAAGAAAGAAAAGAAGGGAAGGGGAGGGGAGGAGAGGGGTGGTGAGGAAGGGAGGAAAGGGAGAGAAAATAAGCAAACAGGGAAAAGCCATGGAGAGAGACACAACGGAAAGACAGAAAACAGAAGAGAAGAAGTAGAAACAAAAGAAGAGAAAAAAATCCACAAAGTTTTATTGCAGAAAAGAATTTGTTTTTATGTTTTGCCATAATAGCAAAAGTTCTGGTTTCTGTAATACTATTTGGAAGTCAGTTCTGAGTTCAGATTCGGAAGTATAAAGTATAAATATGAGCCCCCTCAGCTTTTACTACATTGTTTTTCTATAGTTCAACTAAAAAGTTTCATTTTTATGGAAACAACAAGCTATTTGTAAAGCTATTTAAAAGGGCAAAATATCATTAAATGATTTAAGAAACATAATTTGGAGGTAAATATAGACGATATTTTGATTGTGGCTTTATTTGATTCTATTGTCTAAAAGGAATTGGTCCTTTCAAATGTTAAAATAAGATTATTCAGAACTATGAATTTTAATGAAATATCAATAAGTAAAAGAAGCTTGTATTTATTTGTGTTTTGGTTTTGACAAGCCTTTCTAAATGATTAAATAAAACAAAAGTATACTTTTAGAAATACCATTCCTTTTAAGGTTTAAATAAAAGTCAAATCATTTCAATATGTATGGAAGGTATCTTAATGTGTGTGTATGATATTTGGTCATTAAATATGAAATGTCCAATTTTGAATCAAAAGTGCAGTTTATTATATCTCAAACAAGAAGCAGTACAATTAATCAAAGGATGCACCTAAACTGTCAACACAGTTTTGCCATCTCAACGGTAGCTTGTTTATGCCAGCAGCAAAGAAGCCTGGAGAGAAACTGGTGATGAAATTGTAAAAGGCGTTTTCCACAGCTTGTTGAGAATTGAATATTTTTCCTTGCAAGAAGTGGTCCAAAGCCTGGAAGAAGGGTCATCAGTTGGAGCAAGGTCTGGTGAATACAGCGGATGACAGAGAGTTTCCAAGTCCATCCTCTGTAGTTTGAGCAGCATTGTTTGTGCCCCACTCGGTCGAGCGCTGTCTTACAAGAGGATTGGCCTGCCTCTATTGACCAATCTCGGCTGCTTAACTGCAAGGATCCTCCTCATTTCATCCAGCTGGTTTCAGTAGATATCCGCCGCAATCGCTTGACCAGGTTTCATGAAGCTGTAGTGGATAATACCAGTGCTGGACCACCAAACAGATACCATCAGCTTTTGATGAATATTCACTTTCGAACTGTGTTTCGGCACGTTGTCTTTATCCAACCATTGTGCTGAACACCTGCAGCGGTCAAAAGAATCCTTTTTTCCTCATACGTTAACAATACAGTGTAGAAATGGTTTGCCTTTGTGGCATGACAGCAAAGTAAGGCAAGCTTCAAGGTAATTTCTCCGCTGACACTCATTTAATTCATGTGGAATTTATCTATCCAGCTTCTTCACCTTGCCGATTTGTTTCAAATAGCCCACTCTTGTTGGACTAGTAATGTCAAACCTTGCTGCTAATTCACACATAGGTTGAGATGGATTCACTTCCACTACAGCATTCAGCTCATCATTATCCACTTTGGTCTCAGGACTCCCACGTGGCTCATTTTCAAGATTAAAACCATCAGAATGGAACTTCTCAAACCCTCAACGTACTATGCGTTCATTAGACACATCTTTTCCAAATACTTTGTTGATATTTCCAGCTGTCTGCACTACATTCATTCCACAACAGAACTCATATTCGAAAATAACATGAATTTTTGACTTATCCCTGATTTCACAAAAGTTGCTCTAAAAATTTTTTGAAAGATAATCACAAGCCAAAATGTGTATTTGCAAGACTGAAGTTGCACCTTCACAATAAAAATAAAACAAGAAGTGTCAAAGTGAAATGTCAAAGATATCAACTGTCAAACTTTGTCCTTAAGGAAATCAGGCATTTTATACTTAATAACATAAATACATATGTATATATACACAGACATATTGTACACTAATTTTTTTAAGGTTTAAAAGTTGCTGTCTGTGTAATCATTCAAACCTACTTTTTACAATGGAAATTAAAGTTTCCTTTTTGAAATTACAAAGAAATGAATACTTGGAACAGGTATAATTATAAAATTCTATTATATCTTTATAGATAAAATGCAGAGATATAAAGAGTATGATAATAATTGGGGTGGATTTCTAGCTGTAGCAAAAGACAGTGATAGATAAATAATAGTCAGCCTAGAATGGTATTTCTGTTTCCAGCAGGGAGATATTATATGGGAGTATATAAAAGAATTTTTTTGACCAATAATTTTATATGTATAACATACAGAAAAGATAATTAAATACAAACCATACCTTAGTTCAGACCTTTATTATCTGTCATCCAAATTATATACTATAGCCTTTTAAGTGGCTTCTCAATCACTAATTTTTCCTGCTTCATTCTGTACTCGAAGCTACATAAAACATACTAAAAGCATAAGTGTCTCCATGACCTAAAACCTTTTTAGCTCACTATTTTCCACAGGTAAATATAAACCATTTATTTTTCTACTTATTTTGTTACTCAATCCCCTTTACCCTCTCAACCAATCTCTCCTTTAATCTCATTTCCTCTCAAATTACAGCCATGTACCCAAACCACACCCATGCTGAACTTCAGTTCTCCATACTTGGCCTATGCTCCATCCTCTGCCTTGCATGCCCCGCCCTTACCTTACTTTACCCTACCATGCTTTTTTGCTCACAACCTTGTATACTTTATTCCTCATTCAGTCCGAGCCTTCTCCAATTCTCAGAAACAGGTCATTGGAGGCTTTGAAACTTATTATAGAATGAACATCTATTGCACTGAGTTTAGCTTTTTACCTATCCATCCTTCTATTTGCATGTGAATTCCACATGAGCGTAACTGTGTCTTAATTTTCTTTGCAACCTCTATATTGAAAGGATTGCCTGGACTGTAGTATGGTTGGTGCATAGCAGGTAATCAATTAATATATTAAACTGATTAATAAAGAACTGAAATACAATACATGGAAAGATGTTCTTTGTTTCAAAAACCAATTGTACAAGTAAAAGGTGAGAAAGAACCATCTTCAGAGAAATTAATATAAAAAGGAATGAAGGATCATTAGTTGACCATAAATTCAAAACAGGCCAACAGAGTGGGTACATTTATTTAAAAAGTACCTCTACTCCAAGATGACCCTCACAGACATCCAATGGCCAGAGTGAGACATAAATGATCAATTGGTTTTACCTTGCATGTGTCAGATCACTTCTAGAACATTGTGTTCAGTGACTGATACCACATTGACATGAACAAACTGAAGTCCAATCAGAAGCAAGCTCTCTGTGTCTGGTGAGTAAATACTTTACCACAGGGCTTAAGGAAAATTTGAAGGATTTAGGGAAGTTTAATCAGAAGAAGAAATGACTGTTAAATATATATCAATACTTTATATATGGATAAAGGAATCTTTTTTTTTTTTTTTTTTTTTTTCTGTTTGACTCCAGGGAGCAGAATCAGGACAAATGAATGAATAGTTGCTATAAGTAAAACCTGCCAGGCAAATTAGAAAGGGAAAAATAACTTTCGTTTAGTGCCATACCAGGAATTTTTGCCTACTTTATATCATTTAATCTTTAAACTGCCTTGAGAGCAAATTTTTATCTTCTTCTGAAGAAAATAAGGTTTGATGAGATTATCTTAAAAGGAAGTATTCATTCGGTCATGCTATCTGTTATCGGGAATTTCAAATTGAAAGCAATGGAGTATCTATCATAGGAAAGTGAAAGGCTGTTCTACTGCAAACAGATAAAAAAGGATCTGCTCCTTTTAAAAACGTTTTAATGTAAGCAGAATTGTTCAACCACTATGGCTATACCATATCTTATATTTTATTAAATAAAAATTTTAAAATAGGCAACACAAATATCCAAAACTAAAATTTGTAATTTTAATGTACTTCTGTAAGTTTTTAATCAAATGTTGAAAGCAAGATTCCAACAAACTGAGCAAATGAGAGAGAGAGATGAAAGGAGAGACAAAAGGAGAGACAGAGATAAAGATATATAAGTTCTATGAGTATAGAGAGCTGATCCCTTTGTTCATTGCTGTGCACCAGGAACCTAGGAGTGTTCTTACACATTTAGATATTTAGTCAGCATTTGCTAAATAGATATTTAAAAAAATGCTGGAAAGCTACTTGTTAAAGGGATAATAAAGGAAAATCAAGCATTATGGAAAAGCTGAAAATGTCATTAAAGGTCCTAAAATTCTTTAAATATCCATGAAGAATAGTTGCAAAATTAGGGTGTGTGTATGTTAAAATATATCAAGCTGCTTATGAAGAGAGTTTATCAAGAATAAAACTGAAGAAGAAATAACTGGATAACAGGATACACTTTTAAAAGGGATTACTCTTTCTGTGACCACTTCAGAAACACACTGAAGCAGAGAACAATGGTGCTAATTTTCAGGTAGCAAGTGTGAATTTAACTATTTGGTTCCTGAGACATGTTTTATCTGTACTTTCTGTTTTACTTTCAGTGGTCCTCAAAACATAGGATCAAAGGAAGACAATGGGCAGCATAAGCATATGAGATTTATGAAGGTTCTTGATACTTGGCCCTCTCAAAACAAAAATATAGAAGAAAATGGCTTCAATTAAATGTATATGTGTACACAAAGTTACTCCTTACAAACTTTCCATCAAATGAATTTAAAAAAAGATGATCATAATAATCATAAAGTCATAATGATTTTGACTATCAAAATATTAATATTATAGCTTTTTAATGTATGGAAAATGAGATTGAAAGGCTCTTTAGAGAAATGCTCAATCTGAGATAATACTCAGAATAAAATTGTAATTCATTGAATATGTTACTGCACTGACCACTACTACCCCTTCCCCATAATTTCAGGGTTTACATTTAAATAAAGATAAAGGAGGATGAAGAAATCAAAAGAAACTCATAATATCCATTGATAGTTTACTGATAATACTTTAGGTCATTAGAAACAATAGTTTATTTGCAGTATATCAACTGCACAGGGCATAAAGGGTTTTCCAGTTAGAAATACAGATGGAGGTGACATCAGTTTATAATGGAGAAAGTCATTATGAGTCATCAGCTTCTGATTCCTTATCCTATGTCGAAACCTAGTCTTTCTCATTTCTGCAGCATAACTGAATTGAAATTAACTTTCAAATGCATACAGGTAGAAAAAAAGTTCCTATTAGTGATGCATGCATGGCATATGCCTTGCATAAACAAAGACAAAAAAAATTTTGCAAGGATAACATAATTCAAGGTTTATTTTGGAACCAAATGAATTTTCCACCATATGAATTACAGCTTGAATCATTTCTAATGTCAGATTAGAAGAATCAGAACACATTGAACATTAGCATCATTGCTAAGTTCTTACAAAACAATAGATATGGTCCATTGGAGGGAACAATAGCTAGTCGAGCATTACAATTGGCCAGGGAACAGCTTGATTTCTGAAACTATAGTCACTGTCTACTAAAACATTTACTACAGTTACATTTGAACACTAACAAGAAAAATCTTTAAGAAAAGAACATAAAACTTTAATGTGCAGACTTTCATATCAAGTTTATCAAAACTGTATTAGCAGTGAGTACAAAACTAGAAAAACAGGTTCCTGTTAATTTCTAACTGCTTAAGCTAACATGAGTCTCCTGTGGGTAAAGAAAATTAATTTCATGTGAAATTATTTTGACTTAAATTTTTTAAGCAGAAACAGACCTGAAATGCTTTAAAGTAAGTGGAAAGGAATTCA
Organism: Indri indri; assembly: GCA_004363605.1. NCBI lineage: Eukaryota > Metazoa > Chordata > Mammalia > Primates > Indriidae > Indri > Indri indri. Next base: position 11,182 of record RJWJ010017278.1, read on the forward strand.
AAATGGCACCTCAAAGATAAGTATTGAAATTTCATGTGTCCTCTAAAATAGTTAACCCCTCCAGGCTATATCTGCATTACATTAAAATCCAATAAGCCTTTACTTTTCTTACCTCTTTGTCTGAATCAACATTTTTTTTATTAAAAATGAAGAGAATAGTTGGAAGTGAGCCCTTTCACCCATTTATTAATAAGGCATACTTGCTTTCAAATATCCTAATTAATTATCTGTCCTACCCAAACACAAACATGTCTGCTATAGGAGAAATCCAATATTAGACAAAACTATGAGATCAAAAGATTTTCAGATGTTTAAGGAAGATAAAAACTATAGGACTCTCTTCAAAGAGCTCTGAAAAATGGGGCCCAACATGAGTACAAATGGCAAATGAGGAATCATTTCCAAGACTAACTGTTGAGTATTTCTATACTTCTATTCAGCAATTACCCTTTCCAAGCTCTGCGACAAGTAAACTCACAGTATAACATTGTCTTTTGCTCCACTGGAACCAAACTATTCCCATTCACTTTTTTTTTTTTCTCATTCACTTTTTTATTGTGATTCTCTGGCCCATGAATGAGAAACTGGACTTTACATGGGGTTAAATCATTAAATGTTTTATATATTAAAATATCCTCAAAAGTTTTCTTGTTTTGGAAAGACTCATTTTTATATCCTAAAAAAATAGTCTAAAATATTAGACTGATTGAAATAATGTGATCTTAAGGTTAGAAGGAATTTTCAGAACCTGAAACTCTGGTAGCACAAGTGCAAACAAAGAAGGAATATTTTACATTTTAGTGACTGTCATTGTTGTGTGCTTCAAAATAATTCAATACGTAATCATTTATTTTAATCCAAAGCCTAAAAGGCTTCCTAAGAATAAGCCGTGTTTAGTAATAGTTTGAGATATAGGCAAGGCTCCTTCTATTTTCATGATTATAACAGTAGACATAGCAGAAACCAAGGAGGTTATAAATGGGGGTATCACTTCTCTGTGCAATTTTAGCCCAGTCTTAGTGTTTTCTTCTTAATACAAAATAAGTTCATAAATACCTATTAAATAATGAGCTACCATTATCCATTACTAATGTCCCTTAGTCACATTCTTCTATTGAACTATCCTAAATTCCCCTATTCCAATATTGTCATGTAAAGAAACTTACTGATAGTAATCCAATTGATTAATTTTTCACTACCACACATTCTACTTCTCTATATGTTGCTTTTATTCATCCATTTGATATGTGTCTATTGTCCCTTGTGCAAGTAAGTTGCCAAAGATAGAAAAATATACAGACCAGATCCCACTGCAGGAGAGTTCAGTCTAGAATCTTTGGCAGTAGCCACAGGGCACACATGGTTATTTGAATTTAAATTATTTAAAATTAAATAACATTAGAAATTCAGTTTCTCAGTTGTACTAGTCACATTTCAAGGCTCAGTGGTCTTGAGTGACTATCAGTTACTGCATTAGTGCAGATTATACAACATTTTTATCATTGCAGAAAGTTTTGGCGGGCAGCCTTTGTCTGGAGAAAGAAAGAGTTATGCAAGGAAATAGTAAAAACGCGTTCTGGTAAACGTTGTCCTAGAGATGTGTTCAAAGTGTTAGGAGAGATGATGCAGGTCCCAAACATTTTACTTTGTGGTCTCTGACTAAAACCAGTTGGGCAGTACTGAATATAAGAATGCTTATATCATGTGAACATCATACCACTTTATGTTAATATGCACACTTGAAGGATGATTCCTAGCTACTGTAAAGAGACTTGTGATAATTCCAGAAATTAAAAGGGTGAAGATAATCTCTTCTATAAGGCTCAGGCCCCTTTATCAAGATGTACGTAAAGTACATGAAAGCAAGAACTCAAAATCTTGAAATCATGATTTTAAAATCTGACTCATTATATGATTACTCAAAAGTTCTATGTGACGCGAGGATCTGATGAATGAATAAGAGTGACCGGATGAAAATGAGAATTTAGAAAAGGTGTGGTGGTGGTAGATAGACCATGGGCATTGGAGCTAAAAAGGCCTGAATTTCAATCCAAGTTTGACCACGTATTAGAAGTAGCTTTCACTTCTCCCTTATGGCAAGTCTCAGCAATGCATCTTTCTCCTCTTGGATCCATCACGTCAGTTCCGGGCTAGCTGTCATAAACTTGAATACCTACACAAGTCAAGCAGATGCCAAATGAATGATGTGGGGCCAGTATAGGATAAGTAGAAGTGCAGATGTCATAAGGATAAGTCAGAACTGACCCGGGAACACAATGTGGGGGCAGTGGGAACGGGAACCCGCTATCTAGAGAGAGCAAGCTCTTTGTAAAGAGCAGTGCCGTCTACCTCCAACCGCTTGTTGCTTTGTGAAGCAGTGAGTCCCATGTTGACTGAGCTTCTGACTTTCTTTAAAGAAGCTACAAATCTGCTTTTCCGTGTAAATCTTCTAATTTTATACGTTGTCAACTATTTCAATATTTTAAATAATCTGTCTGGGAAGGCCGATCTAAACACGCTTCTAGGCGAGACTGAGGTCTCCACCTTTCCATTTGCAAGCTCGCATCTAGAGCGTCAGATTATTCTTTACCAAGGCAGCCTCATCAGGATTGAGGATAATTGTTGCTAAAAGCAAAACCACCAAAAAAAGTAATTTAAATATTAAGATCCCCTTATGAAACCCACACAATTTCCAGTCTAGAAAATGTTTAGTTTCACTGAGAGTAGGGCTGGTGAAATTAAGGAGAAACATTATGTACAAAATCTGCCTGGGATTTCTCTTGGAAAAGGAAGGAACAAGGAGAAAATCACTGCTGGAATGCTTTCGAAGGGAGTCTCCAATGTGGCAGTGCTTTTCCACGCAGGGTGTTAAGACAGCCACAGAGCCTCTTCCTGCTCTCCAGTTTGGTTTACAGATCATTACCAGGGACACATTATACAGTAATGCTAATAGTGTTTCTTCTGCTAGAAATAATGAAATACAATAAACTATAGTACACTTTAGATTTAATCCTTTTCTCTCTTAAAAATATTTAATTTTTGGCTGGGCATGGTGGCTTACACCTATAATCCTAGCACTCTGGGTGGCCAAGGTCGGAGGATGGCTTGAGCTCAGGAGTTCAAGACCAGCCTGAGCAAGAGTGAGACCCAGTCTCTACTAAAAACAGAAAAATTAGCTGGGTGTCTTGGCATGCGCCTGTAGTCCCAGCTATTCAGGAGGCTGAGGCAGGAGGATTGCTTGAGCCCCGAAGTTTGAGGCTGCAGTGAGCTACTATGATGCCACTGCACTCTAACTGGGGTGATAAAGCGAGACTCTGTCCCAAATACATATATATATATATATTTATTTATTTTTAAATTTAATGTTCAATAATTATATGAATTATATTAACTTGGCATTTAATTAATAATATTTCTAACCATTTCAGGAAAAGTAGAGGATGCCAGTTAAAAAATTTGATTGCAAACGTGAAATCATGTTGTGTTTAAAATTTCAAAATTGCGCAGAGTAAAATCATGGTATTCTCTGAATTGCTTATCACACATAAGATCGTAGCATTTGAAATTATAAACAAACAGCATTATATTTTTTAACATACTGTTTAACATTTTAGCTGTGATTTATTTCCCTGTGGTTTGGGGGTATGACCAATATAGCATTTCAAGCTTAAAAAATCTATTTCTATTTTCTGTTGCCACTACTTGTCTCCTATTGTTAATATTTATCATTTTTATAGTTGTGATTTCCTTAATAAAAAGGACTATATTTTGTTGATGCACAACTATTTCCCACATCAGGAAACACAAAAAAAGTAGAGGTTAAAATAATTTTATTTTCTCAGAATCCCAGAAAAGGTAAATTTATATACACATTTTTTTAAAAAGTTTCTAGCAGGGAGGTGTTACAGGGGAAGAGATAACCGAAACTAGTAACTTTGCATGCATAATATTCACAAGACTTTACACACAGCCTCTCACCCACCGAATTCTAATGAGAAGGCTTGGTCACATCCTACAGATATGCTAGAGTAGAAATGAAAAAGAAATATGTGGGCTTAATGATTGAGTATGTGATAAGTTACAGGTTAAATTTGTCTACCAGTCTAACAAGTGAAAGAAGAGTATATGGAGAGGGAGAGAAAAAGAAAGAGAGAGTTCCCTGAGCTAATTTTCTAGCCATGAGTCAGCTTATTGTTCCCACTAAAAGGGATTGAAGGAGAGAGTAAGCGTGAGAGTTATTATAATATGTGTAAAGTAGCTTTAGCCAAGGGAAATTACACTTGGAAGGTCAAGGGAAGAATTGAGAAGAGGGTTGGTGAGGGGGAAGGGTGAGCAGAAAGGTTCAGGGTCAGGATTTTGAGGGAAGAAGGAACATCATTCACGTCAATCACTGCAAGAAATACGTTACATGGTACATTAAAATACGCAAGTTTTTAATAGGACAGATTGATTTATCTTTTAATTTTGTAATCCAAATAATTATGAGGGTGCATTTTTTAGGTTTGTGTGTGTATGTGTGCTCATGTACACACCTAGATTTAGGATTTAGTCTCAACAGATTAACCATAGCTATATGCTCCATGCAGAAAGTTCTCCTTTTTTATATATTTTTCTTTACATATGGAGTAACCCGATATGAAGAAGCACATAGTCACCATTAATGGACCACCATTAATGGACTGTGTATCATGAACTGCCATGATTCCATGAGGTGTCTGTTGAACAAGTACACGTGAGTGAATTGTATTTGCCGAAGGCATTGTTGTTATTCTCCATATTGACTGCCTACAGAGCAGGTAACATCTTTGAACAAAAGCACAAGGAATTTTCTGTCGATGTACTTATTTTGTTCAGCAAATGTTTGAGACTAGGTCTCTTACCAGCAAGAACGCCCCAACAGAATCTGCCACTAAATTAGAAATCAAAAATTAAGTAAAATATTTGCTGAATAAGTAGGGGCTTAGTTATATTGACGGGTGAAGACAGAATATGTGGAGGTTCATAAAGAGTAGTTTTTTCCACACAAACATAAAATGTGAAAAAAGGCCCTACATAAAAGAACCTGAAAAAATAATGGCTTATTTAAGGCCTACTTCAATATACCCAACCACCATCTTTCTCCTTTGTAATTCTTTTTCATTTCTAGAGGTCTAAAATTTTGCCAAGGCCCGGGATGTAGCCACACTTCCATATCTATTTTTAAAAATCTTCCTTGTGAAGTTTGCACTGTGCATTTGCAAAGGCAATAAAATCAGTAACATTAATCCAATGCATCAGGTGGAATCGTTAACCAACTTTAAATGAAGAAAAAAGCATGAATTGTGTATTTCTCTGAACTCTGCTTCTTGGATATGCCCAGTCTTCTTTTAGATGAACTGGGCCAGTTAATTCATTCCTGCCCTGAAAGGACTGTGGACCTTTTGAGTTTATTTCCCACTTCATAACAGAAACAAATATATATGATTTCAAGTCCACATTAAATGATGACCAATTTTCATAAACTTGTACTGACTCTAGCAGATTTTGTATTTAATATTTCATATTTGCCAACATACCTACATGTACTTTTCAAGATGTAATTGGTATTCCTATCGTGAACCATCTTGTTAGATTGATGCAGAATTCATACTTATATTTTCAGATGTTGTCCTTTTCTATCCAAATGCCCAAATTTAATATTTTTACCACCTTTTATACAGCTAGTATTTATATCCACTCTGCATTTAGTAAATGTTTAAATTAAGTCACTATTTTAGATTCCAGATAAAATAGCAACCCTTCTATTTTAGAAGTTAATAAAAATTCACAGATTAGTGCTCACAGTTATCAGTTCTGTATATGATACACATATTTCTAGAAATACATATTTTAATAAAAATTTTACTTAATCAAGAAAACATGGATGAAGTTAGTAATACAGAAAAACCAATACTTGATGTAGAGAGGAAAATACATATATAATGGCCAGAAAATATTTATTTGATATTGATATATTGGATTCTCATGACAATTTTAAGATATGGATCAGACCATGAGAAATACAAATTGATTTCCATAACAAGGGTTTAGTGAGCATGATTATGTTATAGTATTATACTATGTACTAATGATATAATGGTGATTAATAGCATTCTGTCTTACAAAAATATGATCCTATATAATCAGATATGTGTCTAAAATATATTAGTAAGAATTCATGAATACCCAGGAAGCATTCTGTGCTTTCAAAAAATTAAAGGACTAGTGATCTTATTTCCTCTTTGTTCAACCTCAGTGAATCCATCTCACACAGCAAGGAGTTTTTCTAAAGACTCTCCTTAAATTTTCCTGCCTAGGGAATCTTCAGTTTGACATAATTGCTGATTGGATAAATTTCAACTTTTCATCTTAGCCTTCCATCAAAGCCCTCAACAGAAAGAAACTAACTCTTTATTTCATGCCCCAGGTTAGAATCACCACTTCCTTAGGAGCTGTGCCTCAGTATGATGTTTCTCTTTATGTTCTTTGGCTCCAATCCAGAACTCTTTATTTTATCTGCTTTGAATAGTTTGTATCTGAATTTAATGCTTTTTACTTTAATACCTTGCCAGTACTTGGCAGATGGATTCTAGATACTCCCTGAATGAATGGTTAAATGAATGGCTTGTATCCGGAATAATAAATTGTTATCCAACAATGATTGTCTCTTCTCTGAATCCCAAGAGGCCTTCAACATATACCATATGATAAAGTACCTAATTTCTTATTGCTTTCAGATACTTTCTGTCTGTACATGTTGCTTCTCTCACAAACTCTGATGTACATGTCTCAAGGTTAGAAAATTTTCTTTCTAGTATTTCTAATCTCATTAGAGTTGGGTATATAGTAAGTGCTTAATAAATATATGTTTCTTGGGTTGATTAAGCTTGGAGTGATGGAAAAGTTTAAATAAAAAAATATTAATTTGTCAGAATGGTAAGAGCAGAAACAACAAATTTGAGTTTAAGTCCTAAATCTATTTTTCACTAACTTGGAAAATTCCTTAACCACGATAAGCATCACTTTTTAATACACAACACTGGGGATAATATCTACTTCTTTCCATCGATGGCATGAATCATATGCTATAATGTCCATAAAATACTTACCAGGGCAACAATATATATAGAAAGGTTTCCATTAGCAGTAGCTACCTACTAAATAAAAGTAATTTTCCACTCAATATTTATTGAATCCCAACCATATTTCTGGTACTCTGCTGCTTATATTTTACATATTTTAAGTGTTTGACAACAGCACCTTCAAGGAGAGGATAAAAGAATTGGTTATTGAAATACAGAAAAAGTAAAACAATGTATAAGCAACTTTTAAGTACACAGAGACTATTGACTTCTGTTTTATTGGATCACAATTGGAAAGGAAGCAGACCAACTACAGTATATATAGACCATAGCTTGACTCTGAAGGGATATGCTGACAGTGAAATAAAGCTGTAAAGTTTCATTTCCTGAAAATTGTAAAAAACTGAATATAATTTATGTGTCTGCATCAGATACAGGTAAAGCCTTATCTAAAGGCAGTAGCCTAGGGAAAGCTGCCTCTTGGAGAAAATTTCAAACAAACAAATTCCATAAGGCCTTTATTCCAACAAATGAGACACATGATTTTTCACAAACATAATCCCTTCTTTAAATTTCATGTCATACGTGGGTTAATACACATGGAATATATATTTTTATAATTCACGAGATTTCTTTTTTTCCTCTTTCTTTTTGCACCAAAAATTACCAGCTTTCCATTGTCACATTCATAACACAATAAGAAATTAATTAGGTAGCTGAAAGTTATTAGTAAAATATTCAAAACCTTAAAGTAGGGCAATTACCAAATGTGAGACATATCAAGCCAATTGAAATAACCAGTTCCAGACTCAGGTCTTTTTGATGACCTCTTCCCCTCAAAACTTTTGTGATGGTGGTAGCCAATAGTTCTGGTCTTCATTATGATTGTCTCAGCTTACTGCCCTGAAGAGATGAGGGATACAATAGGTGCTAATCCATGAAGCAAAAATTCCCAGTGATTTACACCAGAACTAAAGGAGTAGCTTTTTTTCCATCTCCTACTAGATCATCTGTAAGTAATTTCCTTGATAAAGTACAGCCCACATGTAGACAGAGAAGTACACTAGCAGATACAGGGACAATGCTACAAATGTTCTTTTAATAAGGTTTGGATAATATGAACTAGGGTAAGGGAACTCTGTTCTATGTATTCATTCATTTATTCATTCATTCATTCATATAAGCAGATCAATAGATGTCGATGCCGTGGGGGAAAATGAATAAATGATATAGCTAATTACCTACCTCAAACATAATCATTAGCCATGTCAACGTGACGCCAGTAGGAAAATCTACACTTCACCTTCATAGAATTTTTCATTTAAATAGTGCCTGGGTGCAGAGGAAAATTTATGAGAAATTTAGCTTTGCCTCTTCCGAAAAGGGTCAACATGTATGGAAATATTTAAGGAGGACTTTATATCTTAGTTGGAAGAGCGGTGACCAACACGCCTTCTCTGCCCTCCCCATTCACATCCTGTCCTTCACTACCAAAAATAAAATGTAGCGTCTTTTGCCCACCTTCAAGAAAACTCTACACAAAACCCAAGACGTTGGCCCTGGCTTTGAGGAAGAAGAAAATGTGTTCAAATGTCAGTCTTCCTATCTTAATCTTCTTTCTTTCTGTTGTTAGTGAAAATAGTGTAGCAGCTTTTACAAGCTTCTTCACAGCATGCAGCTATTCTTATGAATCAGAGCACAACAGATGTTTTGTTTTTCTGTACAACAGTGCAACCTAGTGGATGAAGAAAACAGCCCTGCCCTTCAGGGCCAACGATGGCAGGCAATGAGGGTCCTTGAGCAGACTGCGTTATTTCAAAGACTATCCCAAACTTGACTGATGCATTTCATTTCTTACAGTGGTAAAAAGAGGTAAAACAAATCCTCACTATTTTGTATGTTAAGAGGAGAATACAGGTGATCCCTTGAACTATTTAGACAAAATTCTATGTTTTTAAAATTAATAACTTAATTTTTTCACTTAATATGCAAGTTTTGGAAGTATACTTGCTGAGATCTTATACAAAAATACTGAATAAATTATTTACAATAAAAATAAGCACCATTCATATATCATTTACTTAGAGTACTTTTGTGTTAACCATTGCCTGTTCTGGTTGGTAGTAATTGTGCGTGTATGTGTGTGTGTGTGTACAGTACATTCTATGTTCCTAAAACACGCTGTGTTGACTCTTTGCATGTATGTGTATGTGGGTGTGGGTGTGTATATATACATATATAAACTGTATATAAAACTGTCTATAGACACATATATGGAGAGAGAGATATTACATATGTATATAAGCATATATACTGCACACACAAACACAATAATATAATTTGCTCATTAAGTGGCAATTTAGAACAGAAAGCTTATTTTAGTGCCTACATATATTAAAATCAATGTCCCCAAATTAAAAAGTCAAGTTCTTCATGCAGCTTACTTATTCTTTTTAAAACAACTCAGTATTCCATTTCAGGGTAATTCCTAAAAGCTAAATACTTAATAGTTCTTCTTTTGTGCTGGTTTGCTTGCTTTTATTGCTTCTGTTATACCATTAAACAAGCTCATTTTATCACTAATATTTTTTTTAATCTGCTGTTTTAGGTGGGTTTTAAAATACATACTTAAAATTAAAACATGTAAATGTGGAAGTCTGAACTATATAGAAAAAGAGAAAATGACCTTCTGAGAAGCCATGCATAAAAATTTAACAATTTTCCTTTGTATGAACATGGTGGAGGAGACATCATTCACTCTTCTTGTTTATAGGATATGCTATGGTAAGAATTAAATGTAATTTACTGAGACAATAAAATCTTCTCAACTACTGTGCTGTTGTGTTTGGGATGGATTTGGGGATGATTAAATGAGTAAATCACACAGATTTGAAACATTTTTTTTCGCCTTTCTTTCTTTACTTTTTTTTTTTACACCTCCTTAGATGGCATCTTGATCGTGCATGCACTGTGAACACAGAAGGCCTATAGGTCAGACCTGAAATTATAGCTAAACCTCAACTCCTGAGGTACACAGGCTGTTTATATCGATGAAAATTTATGATCTCTATACCCTAAATCCCCGGCCTCTCTTTTACATTGACTTCTTTACTATTTGCTGCTTTATTTTATGGTGATCCCTTGCCCTCTATAAATATATCACGGTTACTTAACCCCAGATCCCACCCCCGGACTTCAGGACTTCAGAAAGGATCTATTTGTTACTTATTCTGCTACTGGGTGTTTCATAATCCTCCACATTAGCAGCTATTATTTTATAGCAGTTAACGTTTTCCAAATTTTCATCATCTCTTTACTGTTAGCCTTCTAACTGCTTAATAACACCAGTCTTAGAACTGTTGTTTAGAGATTATATTGAAGTAGAATTTTTTTCTTTAAGCTCATGCAATGATTGAAATATGTTCTATTACATATTTATCTGTAGAAAAGTGAATACTTTACCTGTAAAAAAAAATTACATTTAGGCAAACTTAATTGCTTTGTGTTATGATAAATACATAAAATTTATTAAAGAACCTGACCTAATCTTAACAACATGCCACTGAGTAATTAAAGTTTTCCATGGGTTAGAGTCTAATAACTATCTTGTTTTGACTGAACTCTTTGAGCCCCCAAAATAAAGCTGGGAAATAATAAGGGATTATAGATTTGCAAAAGCTATTGTCTGATATTAAAATTGTTAAGAAAATATGAGTCAGTATTATGTAAATTCTGACCTAATCCCAGCAGCATTCTGGTAGGTAATTGTATTTTTTCTTTAAAGGAGGACAGACCCAACAATAATTATGCCTTGTTAGTGTCCACATTGCTACATTTTTGATTTATGTATTTTTCTGGGAGTTGACAGATAAGCAAGAAAAATTGACATATTATAAACTAATAAAAATAAATAATATCAGAATCTGCCTAGCAGCAGTCTACATGGGGAAGTTAAATCAATGCACTAATCACACAAATTTTTGAGCAAAACATAGTTTGTACTAAAATTTTTTAAATGACATATATCAAAAAAAAAGTAATATTTAAATTGCTCTGTGTCTGTGTACATGTGTACGTGCTTGTGATTTCTAAGGTAAATCATTATGTACAATATATAAAAGCCATTTTTGTGGCTTCTCTGTATTTTCTTCTCTGTTTTTCTTAAGAAGACAAGACATTTGTAATCTCTCCCTATAGATGGCAATATATAACATTCCTGCAAGACTTAATATTTCCAGTTTTTCTCCAAAGAATATTCCTTAATGGTAAATGTGGTTAGTGTACTCTTCTATGTTTTTGTTAAAATTCTTATTCCTTAAAATGCTGCCATTAGAATGCTTTTTACTATTTTTTATTAAATAACCAGAAAAAATATGATATTATCAGACTATGGCAACAGCTAGTGCTAAGAGTAATGCTCTGTTGCACCACAGGCTGGACAAATTGACAGAATAAATATTATATTCCTGAGCCTAGAGTTTGGTAAAAATCTAACAATTGAGACTGTATAGCACAAATGGTAAAAAGTTATGAACATGAATATTCTTTCCTTCAAGTTTGCACAATTTGTAACCTCATGTTTTGTTGGTATATTCACAGTTCTCTTTAAACATAACCTGAGTTTTGTAAACAAACACTTCAGAAGTAATCACTCTAATTGTATTGATTAAGTATTGATGTTTCTCTGTTGGTCTAAGTAAAACTAAGCATTTTTAGCTTGATGTTAAAATTTCGATATTTTTCTGCTGCTAGTGTCAGCTGGATTTCATAACCAAGCTAGATAATCAGTTTTTAGAAATGTAGTAAGGGAGAGATACATTTACCCACAGCTTATATGAATATAACCAACACTGTTCCAGGAAGCCCTGTCCTTTCAACAATGAATAGGAAAGGTCTATGTAGTATTCCCCAATATTTTGGTCATCAATCTAGAAAATGAGTCTTTTCAAACATGTATAAATCCTCAAATTTAACAAACCCAGCCTGTAGCTAACAGATTCTATAAACAATTAAATCTAGTTTCTGATTGCCCATGGATTCCTTTCCACTTAACAATTTTAAACAGTCATGCTTGAGACAAAATTTGCTATGTGGCAACCCATATTAAACCACAATAAATGTCTTCTATAAATACATCTAATTAGACTGTATGTATACACATGATTAGAGGTCCTCAAAAATAAATTTTTTGCACTTTGTAAGTAAGAAATAATCTGGTTAAAAAAGTCTGAAACATCAGACAGGCAAGATTGATCATTAAAAAACTAATTATGATAAAAATCATACTAGTTAGCACTACTATGGAGAATTAGCACCACGGAGAAGCCTACTACTCATTTCCTATCTCAAGAACTGTGTAAAACAAGTAAATAGCACGACCAAGAAATCTATTACGAAGATTTAGAACTTATAAAGTTTGCCATTGTTTAATAACCAACTTCAGAGAATTGACAGAGCCATGGAAAATCATAATTACTATGCGCACATATACACAGACATGACAATATATACATATACAAAAATTATATATATATATACATATAGACACATACTCATATGAGGTTTTACATATGTATATGTGTGTGTATATATATGACATATATGGCAGGTTTGAATATATTTATAGTGTGTCATATGTGTATATATATGTATGGAAGGTCTAAAAAATATATATACAAAAACATACACACACATATATATGAATGCATACTCAGAAACTGGGCATCGAGTAATAATTTTCATATGTATATTTACTACCATTTCTGAGCACTTGCTCTGAACCAAGAACTTTATGCCATTTCATTTGATAGTCCCAGATAACTTTCTATCAGATGTTAACGTCCCCATTTTACAGAAGACAAAAACTAATATCAAGAAATTAAATAACTGTTCCAGGACTCAAGGCAAATATTTCAACCCATTTCTATTCACTTGATCAGTATATCAATCAAATCTCTTTGAATTGAAAGCGTTACATATTGTCTCTGCTTAATTAAGTAAAAGATGATTTTGAAAAGGAAGTTAAGTGCTCACATAATTGACTAGAACTGGGAGAATTGGAGACAAAAAGACTTAGAAGTAGAAACTGCCACTGTGGCCTCATGGATGCAACAGCAGAGACCTCATGCCACTGCTTGGAAACGGTCAAACTCCAAACATTTTTGGTCTCTCACTCTCTCTAATTAAGTGTTAGGTTCCAGGAAGGGAGCATCCAATTGACCTAGTTTGTCTTTCCTGACCTCCCCCTGACAATATCCCCAAATGCAGACTGACCACAAGATATTGAAGAAGGAAGAGGTAGTTCCAGTAGGCAGGCAATCAATTAACAAAGGGATGGAAATAAAGCATGGACAGCCAAAAAGAGAAAAGAAAGAGACTGAAAACACAGATGAAAGGAACAAAATGGCAAAAAAGAAAAAAATAATTAGCCACAGTCTGAGATCAGACTTGTATTCAGGAAGGTGGCTCTACTTAACACGATTCAAACATTTGGAGAGCTACTTTACAGGTAACTTCCTAACTGCAGAAAGAATTTCATTCAAAATAAAATGGACAGGTGAAAAGCTCCACCATTTTCTTCTTGTGGTTTGTTTTTAATTATTTGTTGAATGAATAATAATTAGGAACAATAAAAACAATAACAAAAAAGAGGCTATAAAAGACATACCTCCAGATTATAATCAAGAAGTAACGAAGCACTTATCTAGACTTCGAAGAATTTGCCTCCTCTATCTGAATTAGGGAGACTAAATCATTTGAACATTCGGCAAATATCATGTACTTAAATAGAGGGTGTCCGACTCGTTACCTGGGTTGGATATCTCCTGATGGTCCCTTCGGGTTCACTCTCCACCACCTCCAACGTACTCTCCAGTTCTCAAATTTGTCCCATCAAAATTGTTTTGCATCTTACTTACATTCTTAAAATATTTTATTTAAAATTTAGAACTTTTGCCTTCCGTTGAAATTTATTTTCCCTAATAAATAGGTTGTATCTGTCATCTACATTTTGTACTAAGCCTCTAGAAAACCAAAAATGTCATTTTCTGTGAACATATTCTTGGGTTTGGTTCAAGTTCAGTACAGGACGGTCCATTTAGAAATGTTCAAATTTTTGCCTAAATAGAATTTCATAGACGAATCCACAATGTCACAATTCTTCCTGGGATTAGACGTTCATTGCTGATGATGAAATCCTCTTAATACACCTCCCCAGGTCACCCCTGGTAAATACTGGCACATTTTCTCTTAGATTGTTACTGTAGTAGGAAAATGAATTTTTAGCATTTTTCATAATCAGCCTTTGAAAGTCTTCATTTAAAGATTAGGACAAGACCCACATACATAAAAAATTCCAAAGCAGCCACCAAAACACTGGCAACAACTAAATCAAGAGGAGCTTTAGTGAGCAAGGAGGTATTGCACTATCGTTTGAAAAATCAAAAATATTAGAACAAAAGAATACAACACTAAACAGGTTTATGTCTTTAATAGACTCCCAGGAAATGTTACACAGTCAAAGGAGTAATTTCAATTATATGCTATTTATGCTTTAAAATAGAACAAATCAGAGGTCAATAAAGGCTATGAAACAGGGAGATGTTTTCAGATCTGTCTACCTGTGAAAGCTATTTTGTGAGTGCAATTCAAATAAAGAGTCCTTTATTCTCTAGAAAACAGAAATTTCTACAAAATATGCAGTTTAATTTAAGAATTATTTACTTGGAATTCTGAACTTGAAAGTTCTTAAGTTCATGAAAAATCACTGTAATACAAGATAGGAAATGGATTATAATATAATGGGATTTAAGCCTTGTTTCCACCATTTTTTGGCTGTGTGGAGTGTCTTACACTTTCTGAATTTCAGTTTTTTCATCTGCAAAGGGAATTAATGATAGTATCCCCACAGAATGGTTGTGAGAGTTAAATACCATAATATAATTGAAAATACTAGACCAGCACTGCTCAGTAGGGAAAGCAATATCCACACGAGCTTATTAAGGACCTGAAACGTGGCTTGTCTGAATTGAGATGTGCTGTAAGTATAAAATATACACCAGATTTCAAAGAGTTAGGATGCAAAAACAGAATGTAAAGTATCTCATTAATCAAATACATATTGAAATGATAATGAAACAATATTATTAAAATTAATTTTACCTTTTTCTCTGCTCACTTTTCTAATATGAATACTGGAGAATTTAAAAGTTCCTGTATGGATAACATTGTAGTTCTAAAGGACAGCACCAATCTAAATAAATGCTTCGTATGTATCAAAAAGTAGTTTGATATCAATAATTTTGGCAGTCGTGCCAAATTTTATTTTCTCTGATTTAGGTCCTTATTCTGAGTTCTGTGAAGTCCTCTGAAGGTCAATGAAGATATGCTCCAGAGAGATTCTCTTCTGTTGAAGAAATTGAGAAACAAAGGAGCTTTGATTGGCAGAATTATCTGCATCTCAGCAAAATGTCAAATTGTCTATTTTGACAATTTTCAAGGAATAATGGGGGAAAAGAAAAGTAAAGAAAAGGGAGAAAATAAAAAACATAAATGTATCTACAAAAAGTTCATATCAATGACTTACTTGAAGTTTATGTCTCATATTTATTTTTTAGATCCATTAAAATGAACTGAATTAGAAAACTGTGGTCATCACTGAAATAATTAGAAGTATAATAACATTTATGGAGTTTATCCATGCATGTTCTAAAACAGAAACAAAATAAAAAACCCAAAACCTTCTGGATAATTTTAAAAGGTACGCAATATTGGATAAGAGCGTTGTTAAAGATGAGTCTAGTTTCCAGTCATAATTATCGTAAAATGCATCTCAAACATGAAAGACTTTCATGTGTCTTTGTTACAGATATGCACATTGCTATTTTTATTTATTTTTTTTCCTATAGGACATCTGGAGCACCTTATATCTATATGCCTCTTATAGCCCTCTTTTTTTGTTTGTTTTTTTGTTGTTGTTAGAGACAAGGTCTTGCTCTGTTGCCCAGGCTGATCTAAAACTTCAAAGCTTCAAGTGATCCTCCTCACTCAGCCTCCCAAAGTTCTGGGATTACAGGAGTGAGCCACTGCCCCAGCCAGCCCTTGTTGTTTTCAGCCTGGTGTTATGTAGTAAACTATATTCAGGTTGTAACTTCTCTCTAGACTCTAAGCTCTTTGAGGTAAAGATTTTTATACCTTATATCTTATATCTGTTACTGACTTTTAATACAGAATCATAGAAATTAAAGACATTCACGTAAAACATGTTAGATGAGTCATGAACTATTTAATTCTAAATTAAAATAAGCTTTCTAATATATTAAGAATCTTGAGTCTAATAACTAGGCCTGAAATTTGGCAATGTAATTCTAAAACATTCATGATTTATCAATATCAACCAAATGTAAAATTTCAAAAAACTCTATTTTAGGGATATTAGCATCAGGAGTTGAAAATATAATTACATTACAAAGTTAAGTTATGTTTTTGTTTTTTTGTTTTTTTTCCTTTTCCACTCCTTTACCTCCCAAGAAGTTGACCTGTGTTATCATTTTGGTTGTAAGATCTTTTCCTATTTTAACTTGACTGGGTTTTCCATTTCCAGTGTATCCTTATATGTTACCTAATCTTCAGAAGACATTTCATTAGGTTATATTTTTGATGTGCTTTGTGCAAGCACAGTATTTGTACCGTAGTATTCAGTCTAAAATACATATTCACGTGACAGCCCATAATATCCTTGAAACAGCCATTACAGTCTGTCAAATAAATAATGCGCATTTTAAAGATGATCTTTATGTGAGATGACTCTCCTGCATTTTCATGAGGCAGATTTTTCTTTTATTCTTTAAGAAAGAAAAGCACACAAAGGAAATGAACATGCAGAAAAATATGTTAAGGTAAAAGTGACACAAACCAGAAAATGCAGCACCCTTTAGTTTCTTGCTCTTTCTACCACTCCAACGTTTTACCCTATAATATTCTGTGAAAAAAGGCGTATGGTGATTACATCATCTTCTGTCATCTGTATATGGACATCAGAAAATATAAATAAGTCTTATTGGCGATATTTTTGTAATGTAAATCATATTTTGCATTTAAAAGGTGCCTATTTTCCTCAAAATCATAGTTTACTTGGCAAATGTAGATATTAAAAGAAGTAACATCTCAGTAGAGTTAGTAAGTTGTATTCTTATTATCTTAAAATGGCAGATTCTTCTTTCTGTTGTCTGTAACAACTACAGATCTATGTACACTGTTTTTCCAAGGAAGTTACCAGAATTTACAAGGAAAAAAAAAATTTAACCCTCTTTCTTTCTTTGATCTCTTACTGGTGACTATAATGACTATGAGAAAATAAGAAAAATGGAAAGTAACATTTATTGCATGCCTATCATGTGCCAAGTACCATGATACACACTTTTAATATATAATCCTCCAAATAGCTCTGTTGGGTAAGTATAACTATTAGCAACATATGAAGAAATTAAATAAGTAACATATAAAACTTACTAACAGTGGTAATTTTGACTTCAAAGTTCAAGTTCAAATGAAATAAACTAAAAATATGTTTACTTTAGCCCTGCTGATGTTAACTGTGTTATTACAATTTATGTATATATATTACAGGAGCATTACTTCCATTCAAATATAACACTGTGGACTATGTATTATTTGTTCATGAAATGTTTTTACTTTATTGTATACAAAATACTTTTTAAATTTCATTGTATTTTTTATTGTACTTTTACCTTATCATATTATAATAAAGTGACTTGAATAATAGTTCTGAGATAAGAATGTATCAATGAAACCAGAAAATATTTACTTAGGCCTCTATATGATACTTCTAGACCTTGGAGATTTATGAACTAGCTTCCTTCCTATAATCCAACATCTTCTCCCGAATCAACACAAAGGAAATAATAAAAGGAATTATACATTGAACTATGGAGGTTTCACATTAGTTTTAAAAATATTGCAGAATCTTGGATTTGGAAGGAAATTTATTGGGGGTATCACGTTTAACCTATATGAGAAATGTGCCATAGTAGAATGTGATAACCCAAGTATTCCATGGGCCTCAGCGGCATATAAAAAGATTTTAATTAAAATAAAGGTTGTTTACATCCAAAACATTGTGACAACTGTGAAGCTTTGTAAAAAAATATTATTTAATCTGTTAGAAATCATTATCCTTCATAATTAACATTGCAATGTCCAAATGGTGGCCACTAGCCACACGTCACCATTTATATTTAAATTAAAATTAGTAAAAATTAAACAAAATTAAAAAATCAGTTCCTCAGTCACATTAGCTACATTTCAAGTAATATAGAGCCACATATGAGTAGTGGCTACCATAGTCAATAGCACAGGTTTTTGAAGTTTTCCATCATCGCAGCTAGTTTTACTGGGCAATGTTGCTCTGGTTAGTGAACAGGGCCAATGATTAGACTTCCATAAATAAATGGGTTGAGAATTTTAAGGTACTATTACATTCTCTATAAAAACACGTACTAATTCCTATTATGTAAAAGGAACTAAACTATAAACTCAATATTTGACAATTTATTTTTAAATTTGAACTTTGGAATATGTAAGGCAATTGCACCACTCTAATTTATTTATCTGCTTTGATATTCGTGATCCATAATATTAAAGATAAATTGGCAAATTATTAGAGTTTTCAACTCCAAATTGGCTGCATCCTTTGTCAATTGTTTACTTTCTCTATGTAACCATGTAAATTACTACATATTTATATATAAAAGTTTAATAGAAATAAAAGAATCAGATTAAAGAATATCAACCAATAGAAATTCAATAACTGCCTCCTTTTGAAATATTTCTTTTACTCTTAAGTTTGTGTTAGTATTTCTAAGATCGGAAAATGCCGATATTCATTTAAGGCAGAGAATGTCATTGCTTTATCCCAGTTTCAATTGAAGCAATTGGAGCTAGTAATCATTTACAGGAGATTGAGATGGTACCTTTAATAAATAAATGTAATATCCACAATATTTTCAGATAATAGTAATTGACAGGCTCACTAGACAGTGAATTTATTAAGGCAACACAACACATATTAATTCATTGATTGAATCATTCAACTATCCATTTATTTATTGAGTCAAAAAAATTTTGAATATCAAAAATGTAGCAGCCACAAATATGCAAATACAGCAGTGAACGAGAAGCAATGTCTTTATCTCAGGGATCTCATGTTAGAGTGGGAGAGAAAGATAATAAGCCACTAAGTAAAAATAATGTCAGATATTAATAAGTGGCACAAAGATAGAGTGGGTGGAAAAGGCAATGTTAGAAAGAGTAATCAGATAAAAGACGAGGAGAAATTTGAGCAGAAACCAGATGATGAGAAAAGGTCAGTGGAAAAAGTGTGGTCCTTCAGAGAGAATAACAATGGAAAAGCCTAAGAGACAGAAACCAGCTTGACAAATTGAAACACACACACACAAGAAAAGGAGGCACGTGTGTTATTTAAGCGTGGGGAACACGGAGTAGAGTGGAAAGAAATATCTTCTCATCACTTTTTTATTTTTAATGCCTAAAACGGTGCAAATCAAAGAATTGAACAACCAAAGAGTATACGTATAACATTGTGGACAATGTATAAAAAATGACAAAGATGTTTTTTAAAAATTTAAAACATTTTTATACTAAAATAAAATGTATAATTTAAAAATATTAAAATGATGATCTTAAGATATTTTGTGATATAAAGAAACTATGACAAACTAAGTAGGAATAAATGAGCATTCACAATGTATTGAAAACAACCTTTGAAGTTTAGAGCTATAAGAATCATACCACCTATAGGAAAATCTCCCAATTTCTCTGAGGATCAACTGTTTCCCTTTACTAACTCCCATTCTCTCTCTACATCTAATTGGAAGGTAGTGATTAGGAGATACTGAAATATCTTATCCTGCAAGCAATAGGTCCCACAATGTCAGATGTGGGGTAAATGGCATTCTTGCCCTTTTCCTTCCTTCTAAACAGGATGTAAACATTAGCAGGGTGACACTGATGATAGAGGAAATGAATGTTCCCATAAAACCTGCATCCTGTTTTATCATGCACTTGGATACATTATTCAGGATCATTATTTTAATGACCAAAGTGAAAAAAATTAATATATATTCTAATGGTACATTTTGCAAAGATTGAATATACTATCATTAATGGATTCCCTATATAAATCTTTCTTGTCCTCATGACAAAATGGAAATATTACAGTTGACTTGATGAAACATATAAATATCCTAGCTAAATCTATTTAAGACCCATTGCGGTCTTGTATGAGCCATTGGTTCATAATCTGCTTCGAATATCAAAGTCATATACAGCACACACATTTACCCTGTCTCTGTATTCTAGTATGGTGGTAAAAGTATCAAGCTTTAAATAATGCTATGTATAGATGGGCAGATATTATGTGCAATCTGAAGACACATAAGTTTAGTCCTCATTCATCTTGAGCTTTATTTTTAATAATTCTTATAAAGTTAATATAAATTCTGTGTGATAAAATCTTAGAATTAGAAAAAAAATAAAGTTTGTTTACATAAACATGAAAACTATGACTTTATAGTCAATCCAGACGAAGTTTTCGGGTGTTGGGGAAATTCCGTACACTTGTTTTTAGAAAGTATGATCTAAAACTATTTTCTTATATAATCTTGAGGTGGGTAAAAGGTAGTCAAATTAATGAAAATGTATTGAGAGATTCTAAACAGTACCTATTATCTCCAGACATGGAACTTTCCAAACAGCTGCCAAAATTCCAAATTCAGAGCTTCAGCTTGAGAAGATATGGTTCTATATCTACTACCTGTAAGTGCTTTCTCTTAAAATTTGCTATCATGTAATTATATTAAATTATTTCAGAAAAGAAAGCATTGCAACCCTGTGTAAACAAAAAACAAGAAGTTTAGATACGTTCGAGAGAATGCTCCTTTATATAACATTAAAATGCTGGGCATCTGGTTATGTCCTGTGAATATATTTTGTAATTCATAGTCTGGCTCCTGTTATGTTTATAGCAGTCCAAGAAGAGTTAACCAATATATTAATATAATAGAATTATGTCTGGTCAGAGGTTTGTTCTGCATGTGTGTGACTGGCATAATTTTTCTCAGAATAGATTTTAATTCTAAGAAGTGATGCATTGTTTTGATCCTAAGACTTTATTTTCTAGACAGGAAAAAAGGATAATGGTTCTTTATTCAACTACTATAATTGATTTTAAATTAATAGTGACTGTTCCTCAAGCATCTCCAAGAGATAAACATGGTAAGCTATTAAGTAATAATCAATTCGGTAATAAATAAAAAGTCATTGGTATTAAATTAACCTATAACAGCATTTAAATGATATCATAAAATAAGCCCTTCAAATTAGTTTATCTATCATACATGACTAATATGTTTCCAATTCTGCAACTAATTATTTACATGTATAATGTATAACATGAGATTTTAATGACCAAATATCATATTGTATTAGGATCAATAGTATTTACTGATGAATAGACAATATATTTTAGTGAATTAAACATTTACACTTCAACAAATATAGTCACTGGATTTGAATTTTGGAAGGTAGTTATTTATAAAATACACTTTCAAGAATTGTTTTTCACCTTTGGAAAGAATGTTGAACTAAAATCAGAAATCCTGGGTTTTAATTTTTGGATCTGCCACTAGTAACTCTGTGAGCTTGAGGAATTAAGTTCAATTCAATTCAATATCACTTCGTTAAATATTTATGGAGCAACCTCCTTTGTGCAAGGATGGGAAGACCAAAACATATTTGAAGGTGGGGGTTGGGGGGTGGAATCCAGTGGAGAACAAAAGATTAAAGATGCTAGCAAGGAGAATAGTTAATGCAATAGGAGTCTGAGACAGAGAAGATAAGATAAAGAACACAAACCTAGA
>RJWJ010017279.1:0-33206 GCA_004363605.1 Indri indri
AAACACCCCCGGGGCTCCCTGCTGCCTCCTGAGTGCAGTCTGAGCCCCTCGGTCTGGCAGTCTTCCCGCCCATGCAGGCCCCCGCCCACACGCCTCTAAACCGCAGCCCATTGTTGTTCTCTTGCACGTTGCAGGACAGACCCCTGGCCCACCCCCGCCCTGCCCTGCAGCTCCTGGTGCGGTTCTCTATCCCTCTTCTGGCTGGAGTGCTCCTCTGACCTGCAAAGAGGTGGAACCTCAGTGAACCCACCGGGATCTATCTTCTAGAACCCACGTGACTCTGCGTTGCCTTGGAAGTGTCTCCATTCCTCACGCCCTGCTGCTTGAGGGCAGGCGCTGTCCCTCCTGTTCCCCCTGCAGTCCCGCCAGCAGCGCATGCTGCATTGAGCCTTGGTGACCTCGTCTGGCCCTGGCCTTTAAACCCAGCATCCTGCGCTGGGCCTCACTGTACAGGTGCCACTCTCCAGGGCCAAGAGTGAAGTGTACCCAAATTGTGACAGGTTTCACGTATAGAGAAAAAGGCCAGGGAATTAAATACCTGGCCTATTCAAATATTAACATGCCAATTTGCTTCACATCTCTTTGAAAGTAAACAAAACGTCAACCACGTTGTTTGTATCCCCCCTCGGTGCCCTCCCAGTCTCACTCTCCGTGGGGTAGAAATACTCCCCTTGCTGTAACGCTCACTGCCCTCGTGCATGTCCTCGGTGTGTGCAAACACAGATGACACACAGTGTTGACTTTGCAGGATTTTGCAACTGTATGGATTGTATCATTTGTACCCTTCTCCTCAACACTGAGTTTTTTTGTTTTTTTAAAAAACTGCTTTTGAAGTTTATCCATAGTGATATAATTGGAGTTCATTCATTTTAGTGCTGTTTTGATTTATACAAATATGCCAAAATTTATTTAGTCTCCTACTGATAAACATTTAGGTTTCCTTTTTCTCCCCCCCCCACCCCCCCCCCGATTGCCAAAAACGCCAGAGCAAACACTGCTGAGCATGTCTGTCCGTGGACACAGGTGAGTATCCCAGGAGTGTATAATCGGAATGGAGGGCACAGTGGAAATCACTCAATCTGTGGCTTTTCCTTAACTTTGTTTATGGCATCTTTTAGTACAAAAGTTTTCCATTTTAACGCAGTCAACCTCGTCTATCTTCTTTCACAGTTTTTGCTGTTTGTATGTTTTCTAAAAGCGTAGAGTCATAAAGGTATTCTCCTATATTTCTTCTAAAAAGTTTTAAATACTTCTCACCATGAGGTCTGTGATCTACCTGGAAGTGATGCCTGCCAGTGGTATGAAGCCGGCTCTGATGTTTCCACCTAGATGAGCACGTATTGACGAGCCCTCCTTCCCCATCGGTGCACGACGCTAGGTTTCTAATGTTGTCAGTGAGATTTTCGTGTCTAGGCTCAGGGTCTCGGGCGTTGCACTGAGGGGAGGGGTCTGAGCAGGGCCCTTGTGCTGCTCTGGCGCTACATTTAGAGGAACGTGAGCATTCGCCCCCAGAGTATGAAGCTAGAGAGCATCCGCGATGGTCCGTGATCCCTGTGTGGGAGGCTCTGCCTCTCTGGAGTCTCAGAATAGCAATACCTCCAGGACGGTTGTCTCAGCGCCCACAGCTTGAAATCCATGCAGAGCTGCTGTGCCGTCAGCTGCAGGCGTCCTCTCCTCTCCTCGCTCAGATCACTTCCTTTTATGAAGTGATTATAGTTGCGCATTGCAAAAGGACGTTTCGGCCCATGACAGACCACATATACAACGATGGGGCCATGAGAATATAACACCGTATTTTTCCTGTACCTTTTCCGTGTTTAGACGTGTTTAGATACACAGATAGTAAACTGCTTACCATTATGTCATGCTTGCCTACAGTGTCCAGTACAGTCACATGTCGTACCGCCCAGTGGCCAAGGAGCAGAAGGCTGTGCTAGGAGCACACACCCTAGGTGTAGGCTGTCCCATCCAGGCTTCTGTGGGTTTGCTCGACAATGTTCACACAATGAACAAATTGCCTAATGATACATTTCCCAGAACAGTGTCCCCGTCGTTAAGTGACACATGACTGTGTTTTCTAACTTGCCAGTGCCCTCTGGGATGATTTGAAGACAGATGTTATTTTTGTTTCATAGGCACCAACCTTAATAGGACTTGTCCAACTAAGGACTGGTGAGGACCCGTGAAATCCAGTCAAACCACACCACCCCGTGTAGACTCCGAGACGACTGTTACTGTTGTTTATTAACTGAGTACCAAGACAGCAGCTTCTGCGTTCCCGAGTAATGCACAACAGCTTGCGTGGTTGGCACGGTTGCAGTGTGCTGGGGAGTAACGAAACTCCCTGGGACCAGTCTAATTATTAAACTTATTATTTTAAGACTCTTATATTTTAAGCAGAGCAGAAAAAGACGAGAGTCGGAAATGTAGCGAAATAATTAACTTATGTATGGTAAAGTCAGACTGGGATTTCTGAGCTAAAAATGGAAGCTGGATTATATAAATTTAAAGGCTTGCAACTTATTAAAATAAAAGTTTTTGAAAGTTAGCAAATTACAATACAGAAAATATTAGTAAATTATGAAGTAGACAGTGAAGCCATCGCTTGTTAAGAGTATGCATCTCTGATACTATGGGACAGGCACTGACCCCAGAGTTGGAGAAAACTGGATTCAAACTCTGACTCAGCCTCTTCCTGTGTGGCCTTGGACTGGCCACTCAGCCACCGAGCCTCAATTGCCTCATCTGTAAAATGGGAACAATTGGTGTCTTTCTTGCAAGGGTTTTAGTGGGGCTTAGAAATAATATACGTGGTAGTACCCAGGGAGGAAGGATTGATAGAAGAGGGTAGAAACCGAAACCAAGACCTGCCTCGCCCTCGTGCCAGGGCCAGTGCCTCGGTGATGAGGCAGGGAGTTCTGGGGCAGAGGGGAGGGGAGTGGGGCTTGGTTTTAGACACAGTATATGCATGTGTGTTATTTGGGCTGCCCTTATTGGGAGCTCGGCGTGATGGAGGGGTGTGCTGCCCAGTCCTTCCGTGCAACCAGCAGTGCACGTGAGCAGACATGGGACTGCTCTGCGCCGCGCACCTGGTTCCATCCAGTGCGTGTAGATGCCCGCAGGTGAGGTCTGGGGTGCGTGCTGCCTTCCTCTCCGTGTCTCCCAGAAGTAACCAAGAGAGTGGCACAGAGTAAGTACCCTAAACCTGCGGCGGAGGGAAGGCAGGTTGGTTGTGGTTGTGGCTTTACCTGTTTCATGACAGAAATAATTATCGATTTTAAAAGTAGAAAGCATTATTTTAATTTCTTCATTTGGTACTTCAGGTGGACGTTTTTTTTTGCAGTTTTCATCGTGCTGTCATAAAATCTTTATTAAGTCAAGTCTTTTCACCCCTAAGAACATTTTTCTATTTAAAAAAAAAACAGCAAACCATGAACTTTAGTGTAGAGAGGCAGTAAAAAGGATGACAGCAAGAGCAAGTGAGCAGAGACAGAGAGAGAGAGAGATGAAGACGGAGAGATAGAGAGACAGAGACAGAGAGAGAGAGAAATGTGCCGAAGGAGTCCGGGGGGAGGCGGGGGGCCGGCTACAAGCTGCTGCTGAATTTCAGTTGCAGTTGTCAGAGTTAAAGAAAACATTGGAGAAAATGTCTCATCGAGGGGTCCCCGGATTGTTCTGCTCCGGGAAGGCTGAGGGCTGGCCCGGGGCCAGCTGGCAGGGGCTCAGACGCCTGGTACTGAGCTCCAGCCACTGAGCTCATTGGCTCCAGCTAAGTCATTTTACAGTCAGAGCTGTTTCAAGATCAGCACTTGGTACAGTACAGATGTCGGGGTGGGGGAGGCAAGGTAAAGTTTGAGGAAGGAAGAAATACGTGCTTATTTTTGAAGGTTTGGCCCCGGAGCAGCACGGGGTTCTGGTGCGATGGAATGTGTGAGAGCGTGAGCACAGCCAGCCGTGTGCCAGGCACGACGGCCCTGGGGCATGGAGGAACCTGTTTCCGTGTTGCAGTCCTGGGCTCAGAGGCTCAGCTCCACCCGGGTCCATGTGAATACGCAGTTCTCACTCACCACACTCTGCTGCTCGGACGGTCCCCGCGGGTCCCGCAGCTCTGTGCCCTTGTACGTGCTCACATCACTTAGTCAGACTATGAAGGAGCCCACTGGCCGTGCCCCTGGGGGACCCCTCTCCCCTCCTGAGCATCCTGCTCGTAGATCTCAGTTCTGAGATATAGATCCAGAAGCACCCCAAGAAATCCAACCAGATGGCAGGCGAAACAACCTTGATCCCCAGCCGTGAGCAAGAGCCAGGAGGAGGCTGGGTAAGACCAAACCGTGGCAGAGTTAAAGGCTGGTGCCTCGAGGCCTTCCCATCCCTGCCCCCAACACCCTCGGCTCCTGCTCCTGTTGCTGCGAATGTCCTGTGCCCACTGATTTAAACATTATATAAAAATGTATAAATTATTTTCAACCCCAGATTTGCATTCGAGACTGTTAATTCCACTCTGCTCAAACTCGTGCATGGAATCCTCTACCGGGGCAGAGAGAGGACACACCCTGGGAGGTATTCTGGGTGTTGCATCTCAAAAACGATGCTCATTTGAAGTCTCTGGTTTTAGGTGAAAAAGAAATCACTCAAATGTATTGTGAAAATGTTATTGGTTTTAATGTGAAATGATCTGTTTTCTAAATAGTTGGGTGAGGTTGAAGACCCAGGAGGCTGTGTCTTGTGGGCGTGTGGTTTGATGTGACTGCTAGCACATCGATGTCTAATTTAGGATACAGGGAATCTTTCAGGTTGTGTTAGCGTTTTTAAGAGTATTCTGAATGCCAGAGGAGTGACGGGCAGGGACTTTTCAGTGAGATGCAGTATCTCGTATTTAAGGTATGTTCGTGTGTCTACCTGCTCTTACGTGATCCCCATTGTCTATGTCGTCATTAATTCCAAGGAGAAAAGTCAAGGCTGGGGGCATTGTCCTTCCCGGGGTCACTCCCGTCGGGCCACGTGGGTGCTGCTTGCCATAGCGCCTGTGAGCCTGCTGTCATGGCGGGGCCGGGGACGTCTTGGTCACCACCAGAGACAGTTACTGTGCGGGAAGCCTGGAAGGCCAGGATGGTCTGTCGGATTTCCAGCTCTGAGATTCCTTTTCTCTCTGCGATAGGGTTAGATAAGCAGATGGCCCCGGGCATTTCAGTCCCTCACTCCGGCCCTCCTCACGCGCCCTGGAAGCAGCTGAGGCTGTGCAGCACGGCTGGGCTGAGAGTTGCCCTCCTCCTCCCGGGGCTGGGATCTGGGCAGGCGCCATGTTCAGCCTCGTTCTGTGCAGCTATGCAGACGACATGCTTTGTGAGCAGTCATCCCCTCTTTTTCCTTTTCCGTTTGGGCACAAAGTTATTGGTGAACATCCTCCATCATCAGAGAGCAACATCTGAATGTCCCGAGTGGTGTTCTGTGGACCCGAGAAGCAGCGCCTGGCACTGCACGACGAGAGGCTCACCGGCATCGATAGGCGTTAAGCACCAGGGAATGATGCTTGCGCTGGAGCGCAGAGGGCAGATTTTAGCTTTCTACTGCCGCCGTCACTGTGAGCACTTGCTGTCTGTCACCAGTAAGCACCTGGCTCCCAAATAATTCAAGAATTCTGCAGCATGCAGCTCTCACCGCCCTTGAGAACAGGGGTGCGAAAGCCCTCCCCTGACAGTTGGAGCAGATCGTACTCTCTGGTACCCAATTCCCCCTCAGAACTCATTCAGGAATCCTTGTACGTCACTGTCAACCATGTCTGGGAAGTCTACATAAGAACTGTCATTATAGTCAATAGTATAAAACAAAAATCAGTTGTAGGTAACGTGTATGACGCCATGCACCTGGCACTTTCTTTAGTGCTTTACATTTATGAATTCATTTAAGCCTCACAGTAACCCTTTGAGGCAAATACTGTGTTTTTCCCATTTTACAGAGGAAGAAACTGAGGCGTGATATGGCACAGCTGTGATTGGAGCTTAGGCCATCTGTCCATGCTTGCTGTGGGCTGAGCGTTTGCGTCCCTCCCCGAACTCAAATGCTGAAGCCCTTGCCTCCAATGTGGTGGTGCTAAGAGGTGGGGCCTTTAGCAGATAACCTGGGTTAGCTGAGATCTTGAGGGTGGGGCCTTCATAACGGGATCAGTGTGCCTGTAAGAAGGGAAGCCAGGAGCTCACTCGCACTCTCTGTCTCTGTCAATGCACAAAAAAAGAAGTCATCTGGGCACACAGTGAGATGGAGGCCTTCTGCAAGCCAGGAAGAGGGCCCTTGCCGGAACCCTGATCTCACATTTCCAGCCTCCAGGACTGGGAGAAAAGAAATGTCTGCTGTTTAAGCTGCCCAGTCTGTGGCATTTTGTTCTGGCGGCCCCAGCCGACTCACGCAGTGCTTTTGAAGACTGTGCAATCCATGCCCTCGTGGAGGCTCTCACGGCCCCCCACCTTTAAAGAAACCCTTGCCAGTCACTCTGTGGTCCTTGCGGATGTCCTTCCCCAGCAGTGCCTCCATAGGCTCTTGGTTAGAGACCTTGGGTTCATCCCCCTCTGTGGGAGAAGGATGAGCACACACCTCCTCACTCTGCCTCGGGGAGTGTGGGCGACCCACAGACGGGGCCACAAGGGTACGTGTTCGGGCACCACAGCCGCTGGTGAATGGATGAAGTGAAGATGGTGCCGTCTGTTCCAGGGCTCTGGGCTGTCTGCGACCCAGTGCCTGCATCCCTGACCTCCCAGATGCAGAAGCCGGCGGGTCACGGCCACGTGAGGGGCGCTCATCTCTTCCCAGGGCTCATGGCTCAGACGGTGACAAAGAGAAATGGTCATCAGCCACGTCTTTAGCGGTGTCTGCCCTGAATACTGTGCTTTAATGTTGGACCTAATATTCCAAATTATCAGGGGTTCTGAGACTGTTGGGCATCTAATTTTTCTCTTCAGGGAAGCGTGTGACTTTTCTGTGTCAGCATGAGGCCTCTCTTGGCCTTCCGTGTAGCCACGTGAGGCTTGTAGTCTAGAAATAGTGATTGCTAAAACTGCCCACAAACGTGTGATGTAAACAGGTGCCACAGACACGCAGGCCCCCAGCACAATTTCTGGAAGCTGTGGTCTCACCTCCGCCAGAGGACAGTCACCGCTGGGGTGAAGCTTGGCATCTGGTGTCTCCAGAGCCCTTCCTGTGACTCCTGCCGAACAACCGCCCCCACGACGTAGGAGACGGAGACTGCACACGTGTCTTCAGGGGACGCTGGTTTTTTTATTGTTCCCGAAAGTAGGAGAGTGCAGATTGCTTGTTTTCAAACCACGCAGTACCGGTTCTAAACCAGTCCCATTCTCACCTTGGAAATAAGAGTCACACATCCCCAGAGCAGCAATAAGCTGTTTTCCTGCCTTAATTTCCCATATCACACACTATGCAGAGTGGCATAAGATTGCCCAAATAATGGCTTCAGGAAGTTACTAGAAAGCAGAGTGAGGGGGTCGTTCTGGGTGATGTAATACAGCTATTCAGTTAGACCAAACGTTTGGTCTCTAAAATTGGGCGCTGACGAGAACAATGGGAAGTGAAATGACTATTACTGTGAAAGAAAAACCCATTAATAATTTGGGGATTAAAGGGCCCCATCTTTCTCTCAAATAAGTAGGTGAAGTACAGTAGCAGCACACCACTCTTCACACCCTGTTTGGGAAAATTGGGAAATGTCCTCTCCGCACCACCTGGGAAATAAACAAGAGTTTAAATGCTACCCCCAATTAAAAACAAAACACACTCCGGTCTGTGTGTCTTGCAGGGGAGGGAGTCCTGGTTTGCATCGGGGCCTCCTTCGCAGAGCTCTTCAGCTTTGTCCGAGCTGTCCTGCCTGCCAAGTGAGAGCGGCCCCCTCTCGTGAAGCTTCCGCCTGAATTAGCTCATGGGCCAGTGACAATGTTTGTCAGAGTGATGCCACCTCATGCACAACATCATCACCCCGGCGGGCCACGAGAGCGGCTAAAATCAGGAAGACTGCAGTGCCAGCTGTTGCTGAGGACGTGGAGCAACTGGAATGCGCACACATTTGCTTCATTCAGACAGCCACTTTGGAGAGCTCTCTGGCTGTTTCCTATAAAATTAATCATAAACTTCCCCGATCACAGAGCAAACCACTCCCAGCTGCTTACCTAAAAGAATTGGAAACGTGTCCACAAAAAAAAAAAAAAAGCCATGTACAAGCGTTTGCTTAGCAGCCTTAATCTTAATTATAGGCCCAAACTGGAAATAACCCACACGCCCATCAGTAGGAGCCTGGATAAACAAGTTGTGAAATAGTCATACAATAGAATACTATTCAAAAAATCAGAAAGAGGTACAGATGCGTGCAACAGCATAGGTCAGTCTCAGAGACACTGTGTTGAGCTAAAGAAGCCAGATTCAAAAGGATTTGTATTTGTCATTCCATTTATATGATATTCTAGAATGGGCAAAACTTAACGATAGTGATGGCGGTCGGGGCGGTGATTGCCTGCTGGCGGGGGGGGGGGCGTGGACTGGAGAGGGTGCTAGAGGAGTAGCGGGAATGTCCTGTACCTTGTTTTGGGTGGTACAGGCAGTTGTCAAAATTCTTTGAACTAAATACTTAAGATATGTACATTTTAGTGTATTTACACCATAACCCCCAGAAAGCACTGCCTCATCCTTGCGGAGGACTAATATGTTCCTTGGGAATATAAGGGGATGCTTTTGAGAAACCTTATCATGTTGTTATGGTAATGAGCCACCACTGACTTTGGGGGTTTCAAAAATTAGCAAGTCTGTTGATAAAGCTCCCTTATGCTTTGGTGGCAAAAAACATTGATAAAGCGCACTGTCAAAAAGGATGTGTTTTTTCTCTCTTTTGTTTTTAATGACACTAAATCTTGTAGGACTCTTTTTAGGCGGTTGCATAACCTCTCCCACCATCAGCCGCAGGTGATGGGGAGGCTAAGTTGGCGGCTTTTTGTGCTGGAAGCTGTGGGTTCGCATGTCCTTTGTGCAGAAGTCCTGGACGTGCCAGCGGGTTGCTGTGTAAACATCAGGATTGAGTGCGCTGGGCAGTTTCTGAGTTGTCACAGGTAGGCAGGTGCTGCTGGGATCCCTTGGTCGTTTATCTAAAATTTCATTTGTATTCACACAGGGCTTCTGAAATGAGCGCTCGGTAGAATCATCTTCAGAGGATGTTCCAGGGTATTGAACTGAGATAGCTACCCTGTTTTCCATAAAGCTAAGCTTAAAATTGGCACCAGGCTATAGGCATTTAGAGAGAGAGTGGGCACGCATGAGTTCAGGAAATGAAGAACTAGCTTTCAGCCCGGATTTTGCTTCCTCCCTCCCGTGGCAAGTTAGTGGGGGCTCACTCAGTACGTTATCCGGCCATGGTATTTTCTCTGCTGCTGCCCTGCAGAGTTAGGACCAGTCTCCTTCCGGTGCAGGGAGAATGTGTGCTCCCAGCAGGTGACGGGTGGGCTCAGCACACCTGCCTGTCGGCCGAGCCTTTAAAGGGGCGCACAGCTCCTAACTGTTCAACTGCTGCACAGGCACCCTGAGCAAACGGATTTGCAGGTTGCATTGCCACGCTTGCTGAAAGGCTCCCAGTAACTGTTGCACACTCATGGGAAACAATGTTTTTGGAAAGCAAACCTCAGAAACAAGGCAGAGGCACCCTTGGCCTTTGGAGGAACAACATTTTCAGAGAGGAAGGTGAGGGGCAGGGCGGGCCGAGGAGACAGGTGGGGACTGCAGCCAGAAGTATTCTTACGGATCCGGTTGTCATCGCAGATTGCGTTGCTGTGTTGCAGTGTCACTCGGTGGAGATGGACTGGAAATTTTTTTCCCTCCTGTGTTTCTTTTTGTTTCTGTTTTCCAAATTTTCTTTTACTTAAAATTTGAAGTTGGTGCCTGGTGTTTCTGCTGTTAAATGGAAGTTAAACTTATGCCGTGGGTATTGTGCTCTCTCCCGCCCAGGGAGGTGCGCTGGGGAGAGGGAAGCTCTCCTTCCCCACACGCAGGGGAGGGGACAGGGCCGGAGCACGCCGGCTGGTTTGCCTCCTGATGACTCTGCCACAAGTGCTTGGGGGCAGGTGCATGCTTAGTTTTTCTTCTGTAAAATGGGTGTCGTGAAGGATTAAATAAAGTGCTTTATGAGAAGTCCTGACACACAGTGATGCACAAAGAAATCCTAGTTTCCTTCTCCTTGGAGTGAACTATTGCCTTCTCTGTCTTTATAACGTCTTTTTTAATTCACCCCGAGCTGGAGAACACAAAGTCTGTCACACGTTCATGGCGGCTGGTCCTGGGGCACCGTGGATACATGTGATTTTCCCCCAAACCTCACTATTGCTCACTTCAACTGCCGTAAAATGCCAGGCACCACCGGCAGGGTTCTGAGATGGTGTTCGGAGGCAGGAGGGCTGTGGTTAGGCCTGGGCTTGGCCAGATGGGTAAGGTGGGTGCCTGGGATCAGCAGTGGGGTGGGGACACTGTGAGGACAGACCCCAGGCAGGAAAGCCCTGTGCGCAGATGAGCCACAGGACCCGTGGTGCGCGTGGCCGTCCGGCTGGAGCAGAGGATGGAAAGCAGAGTGGTTGAGCCGGGATGCCAGGCTCGGGCCGGGTGAACCACCCCTTCGTACTGCACAACGGGAGCTGCCCTGGGCCCCCCAGTTCTCAGCCCCTCTGAGTCCCTGTGCAGGTCTCCGGGTTAATCGCCCCTCGGTCCCTCTGCCCTGCCCCCCTCTACAGGTCTCACCCCACTTTGCAGTGAGTTTCCAGCAAAACATCTATTCTGGCAGCGCCAAGTGGTTGAGGGCTCCAGAAAAGAAAACTCAGGGAACGTGAAGGGCGTGGACACTTTCCCAGGTGGCCCACCCTGCCCAGCCAGCTTGCCAGGTGCCGGCCAGCTCCCTGCTCCCAGCCTTTGCTCCCTTGAAACCCAAACATAAGGACTCTACTCCCCAGCCCCCATTTCTATTCAGAATAAACTCCTCCCTCCATCTGCTTTCGCCCCGTGTTCCTTTCTGACTCAGCTAACACCTGACTTGGACCTGCAAGTCTGTCCCTCAAAACCCTCTCTACCCATGTCCTCCCGGGCGCTCCCGGACTCAGTGCCGGGAAACGTCCGTCTCCTGGAGAGCCGTGTTCCCTGCTGCTCTTCCCTCCTTCCTCTTCTGCCGGAGTCTGCCTCCCTCCGCCCCTCTCTGTGGAAACCCTGTTCATCTTTCCAGGCACCCCTCACTTCTGCTGTCTCTAAGAAGTCTTCCCTGGAAACCGGTAGGGTGTTTTGTGGTGTATACCGTATTCCACTCCGTGTAGATTACACCACGGATTTTTAATTCCCTGAAGGCAGGGACCATGACCTATTCGTCTTCCTGTTCTGGGGGGAGAGCCGCTGTGCCCTGCTCCAGGTGGCCGTGACATGGTGCTGGCTCGGAGACGAACGTGCATTGAGGGAAAATGAGCTGGCAGTGAGTGAAGGAACCCAGTGAGGCCAGCCTGCTCCGTAGTGAAGCGACGTGGGCAGCTCCGACGTTTCTCTCTAGGACAGATTTAGGACAGCTTCTGATCAGGAGGGCCTTGCAGCACTTTGCAAGAGAGACAACGGCACACGTCAAACTGGAAGACTGGGGACGAGAGGCCATAGAGCTCCAGAGAGGACCCAGCGCCTTCTGTCCCCTTGACGTTCCTGCCGGGTGCATGGGTTGTCCCCACTGAATTTAATGCCGTCTGTTGTTTTTCTGTTGCGGGATGGTTTACATTGATTAAATTATGTCTCACTGTTTTTGAAAGAAAAAGTACTAATACATGTGTCCCTTCTGTTTCTTGCAGGCCACGATGGTCCTGAGCTCCGCTCACTTCTGGCTGGGGTTGTTTCTGGTTCCGACGGCCTGTCTGATTGAAGACGTGGCATGGAGAGCGTAAGTTGAGAAATGAAGTGGCAACGCCGAGTTTGGTTCATCTGTCCTTGCGATCGCCTTTCATGGCAGTTCTGAAAAAGCGGTCTCCTGCCACCTGCCAGCAAAAGTTTTTCTTTTTAATTTTTAAATTTAACCTCTGCTTCATCTTGGTGTGAAAATATAGACCAAAAGGAGCCCTGAGAGAGACCGTGTGAAGGCCGATGGGGGAGACCGTAAGGAAGAGTTTGCTAAGCACAGACCATTCCATCACGCTTAGGAAGTACGACTCAGAATTCGTGTCTCTGTAGCTGAAACTCAGTGTTAAGTGATCACAAATGTGGCCTGACTTTAAATCCCCTGCTTAAAGGAAGATTGTGTATATATAAGTCGTATGTGTACGTGTAAGTCATTTTAAATTACAAGAACGAAGTAGTCTTCATTTTTCCAACAATTCACAGTAAGAATCCTTCCAATAAAATTCTTCTAAAGAGTTAGTTTACAGGTTTATGATAAAATCAATCACAAAGGTGAAATTATAATATAGGTTACATAGGAAATAATTCATACTCATAATAATTCATAATTTTTGCTTTTATATTTTAAAATATATCATTTCCAACATACCTTGCGTATAGTGTAAAAGAAACAGCTAAGTTCCAATATAATGTAAATTTAATTTCATCCACGAGCAAAAGGAGAGGATGCCCCAGATGAGATATTAATTATAGTGAGTTTTGTTTTGGGTGGGCCCAGTTCTTTCTACAAACAGTTGCCAACTTCCCTGAAAATTGGGACTCCTAGCTTGGCTTAACTTCGGGCAAAGCATAATTATCTTGGGGCCCTGAGGTAGAGAATTGAGACTTTAATCCAAACCTTCCAGGAAAAGACATCAGATTTCATTTCTATCTCTCCGTTGCTCCCACACTCAGTGAGAATTAGTCTTGCCTGACAGTTAAGGATGTCTTTTGACAAAGTCTTCATTTTGGCTTTATCTTGACAATCAGTGATACCTAATGCAGAGAGAAGGGGAAAGAATATTATGGCACATATATTTTTTCCCCTATTAACTGAGTTTTTCAACTTAGTAAAAATTAAATACCGGTTTCTTAAGTGCTTTCATTTATCATTATTTCCATTTTATTTGCTAAAACTGTGTTCGGTAAATAGCAGAATCAAAACCCTTGGAAATGAAAATTATAGCCAGGAAAGATATTTCCTTAATCTAATAGAGGTACTGTAAGAAAGTATTAGTTCTACTATGTGTTCTTTCAGCCAATAGACCCACTTTTGGCTCAATATATTCCCATGCTAGACTTGTTCAGTTTTGCAAAGATAAGTTCATTTTAGATAAATATAGCATGGTCTATATTGGATGACTTTTTCAATTTATAGTGATTGAGAAGTGGCAACCTGATTATCAGCTATCTTAAATTAACGTCATCAAAAATTTTTTACTGAGACTATGTATTTGCACAAGACTTTATCAAAAGTGTCTATCTTCCATCTCGAAAAGAATGTTTATAGATCACGAAGTCTCTGTGCTTCCTTGTCTGTTTTCTGGATCTTTTTTCAGTGCATTCCAAGTAAAAATTCCCCATCACCAAGAAGCAGATAATCTACTCCCTCAAACAGGACTTGTTTTTGGTTTCCCCTGGTGCTGTAAAATTAGCACCATTTACATTTTAACAAGGATAAATCAAACGATACTGTTTCCAGCTCCACCATATGGAAAGAGTAAAAGTCACTTCCTTTCCAAGGTGCTTGCCAGCCAGGTCAGCACAGGGACCAGGGCTGTGCAAGGGCACCGCTGGGGTACAGGGAAGATCAGCCCTGTGCTGTCTCTCCTAAGCCAGCTGCCGGACACTGTGGACCCGAGACACGGCTTTTCCCAGGAGCTGAGAGTATCTCAGTTCTGGGCTGAGCTGGAAAGGCCCCTGCTGAATTCCAGAGCCACTTCCTGAAACACATTTTTGTCTTGTTTTATTTGGAGGAGCAGAGAAGATAGCGTATATTGGCTGTCACCTGGAGTATTTGCCAAAATTACATATATGCTCAATTTGTAATATCCACTTAATGTCTAAACTAAGTCACCTCTGTCTTCAAAAGAAAGGATTTTGTGAGTTTATTTGGGCATTTTCCCTCTGATCGTGGGGCCCATATTATAACTCATATTGTACTCGGAGCCTGGGATATTTGTTGTCAAGGCAAGTAAGTCCAGAGGCCTCTCCCGGTGAGAGAAGGCGTGTTGCGACTTGCTTCCCTCTGCTGAGGCCACAGAGCTTCACCGTGATTTCTCTTTCTGAACTGCAGCTTTAGAAAATGGGTTCTGGACTTTTCTTCCCATACACTGAACAAAAATATTCGTCCTGACTGTTCCCAATCAGCCATCATTTGGTTTAAGTTGTCAGATACTTACTGAGGCGTGATGTGCTGCGACACAGCCTGAACCACCCGGAAGGGTTCTCGGTTAGAGCGGGGGAATCGAGGAGCAGCTTCAGAGCCTGCTCTGTGACGGCCGCGCACGGACACGGCCTCGTCGCAGAGCTGGCCACAGTATCATTGCAGTTCTTCGGTTTTGCCTTGGGCCAATCTTAAGGACTTTGTGTTTTGTTTTGAATTTTGGCAGTTATTGCTGTCTTTTGAAAGGGCTTTTAAATTCTAGCACGAGGCCACCCCGCCTTTTCAAACCCATTTCTGTGGGTGCTTAAGAGAGCAAGCTGCTCTTGTCTTCCTGCATTTTCCCCCTTTCTCTGTCCGGTCTCTCACCGCCTCTTTAGGACCTGGGCTGCTCAGAGTAAGAAAAGAGACACAGAATGAGGTAATTCAGTCACTTTTTCCATGAAGTCTGTCAAGTTTTTGGATGAAGATTTATTAATAGACTATCTTAAGTCAAGTTTGGAACACCATAAAATGCCTACACTATTATCCTGCTAACCAGGATTTTCGTGAGGGACAAAACTAACCTCTTATTAAAATAACTGATTGATTACACTTGATACCTGGCTAACGAGTATTTTTATTAGAAGCATGAAGTTTAAATTGCCCAGACCTAGTTTAATATCCCTTCGCTTACACTCTTCCAAAGTGTTTACCCATGACAGCATGCTTAGGTAAGCTGCCATGCTCGGGTTCTGTCGAGGGGAAGTTCATTAGCATTGCTTTATAAAAATAATATGAAGCTCGAGGCCCCTGAACACAGAGGAACCGGTTTGCTTTTATCTAGCTGTATCTCCTGTGCTGTGCCATTCATCACACAATACATTCCCAATTCCACAGTGACTTCATTTCCTTATTATAACCCCAGATAGGCAGTTCAATGGAAATAAGAGGTAATGAGCAACTTCTATATACAAATGGGCCTTGGTTTTTGTTTCGTTTTTTTTTTTTTTTAACTTTCTAATGAAACTAATTTCTTTTGAAGCACATTGTATTTACTTTTTCATCTCCATTTAGAATTTAACATTTTCTTTTTACTTGCTATCCTTGCATGCAAAAGAAAGAGTCTAGGTAAAAGTGTCAGAAACAAAAAGAAAGTTCAAGATCCTAAACCAATCTGTTTCTTTTAAAAGTCCCTCAGAACCTGGAGTCATCTGAAAGGTCACGATGACTCTCACACTCAGGTGTCAGTAGCCAGACACCCCCACCCTTCTGTGCTCATCTGGCCTCTTGGAGTGGGGTTAGCTGAAGCAAGCCCTGGGCCACTGGGCTAAGCCATTTGCAGATAATGCAGCTGACTCCGTCAAAGCTACGAAGTGGAACACCCGAACCTCTCTCATGGGGGGACCTAAATGATGTGACAGTCTCTGATGCTTAAAGATTGACTTTATAACCTATAAATGTTACGTTTTAGTCCACTCACATATGGACTTTGACAGGGGGGATTTTAGAATCATTTTTTTGATTCAGGCCTTATTAGATAAAGGTGCTTGAGGAAACCGTTTTAAATTGCCACATCCCTTGCACCCAAGGGCGACCTGCAGCTAGAGTAACTGAATCACCGCCAGTGTTGCAATTCAGTGTTCTCCAACAGCTGCTGAGATCCCAGGCCAGCTCTCAGGCGCTAGCCTAGTGGAAATTGCTCAAATTGCCAAGTAACTCTTGGATGTGGATGCAGTTTCATCCACTGAGAACATGTACAATGGCTGGGGGCATCAAGACGCTCAGACTGTCACCTTCTGACGCCATTTGTGAATGAGTGAAAACAGGCAGCTTCAGTGTGGTGGGTCGGAGTCTCTCTTTCCTTGCCTAAGCTATAGATGCCCCGGGCCCTGCACCCAGGGGCCCAGCCTTCCTAGTCCACCCCTCTCTCCCAGCCCAGAAGATAACAAAGGGGGCTGTTCTATCCCCTGCACGGGGGCAGAGGGGTGCGGGGAGGATGCTGGTGGAGTGAGGGGTCCTGAAAGAGGGAGAGAGCACACCCACCCTTTGGGAGCAGCCAGACGGCTCTCCTGGGACCCGTGTGTGCAGTGGCTCAGAGCAGGCCGGGGCACACCACTCAGTGCTTATCAGTCTAGCCTCATAAGCCCAGGAGATAAAAGGCACAGTTTGGGGCCCACACATTCAGTAATATTGAACAGTATACATTTGAACATCCTTTGGACTATCTCCTTTCCAGCAAAATGTTAGACGTTTTCTCATTTATTGTTTAAATTAAAATTCCACAGCCTCTGCTTTGAACTGCAGTGTTGCATCGACCCTGAGTCTCAGGACACTGTTTGATGTAATTACAGTATTATGTGTTAAAACCCGTGTGGTTTTCTCTGTTTACTTTGTGGGGAAGGACGACAGGCACATATGCGGTGTCTTAGCGCTAATACTCGTTGCAGATTAACTTGAGTGTCAGGAGATGACTCGGCATTATCTTAACAGACCTTCTTTCCTTGAAGGTGGAGGGTGGGCGGGGAGTACGCGACTCTGCTGCGGCCGTGTCTTCAGAACGTCCCCACGACACTGATTTCATTTCCGGGCAGATGCGCTCGGTCTTTGTCCTTGTTCTCTCTGTGAGACCCGGTACCAGCAGGATCCTCGCGTGTGTGGATATTGAAATTAAACCAGTGCACAGCTTTTCGTAACAAGGAAACCTGCTGTGTGTGGCTAACTTACGAGCCTTTTCTTTTTACAGTTTTTCTTTTGTCTGACCTACGTCTTGTAAAATGCCTTTTCTTCACCTAGATTGTTTCCAGCGAGTAGTCCAGTTTTAGCCTTGTTCAGTCTCAATTTTAGAAAGGCCCCGAGATCAGCCAACTATTGGAACCCTGGGGGGCATTCCTCTTAGTTTCATCAGAAGAACGGGTACAGATACCTCTTCCTGTGGTTTAGGAAGGGCTGAGGTTCACACTGCGGTAGCAAAGCCAGCTTGCTTTTGTTGTTTTCACAGTTGTATTACGCTATCGAGGCCTATGCATGTGGACCCTGATGGAGAATCATTAGCAAAGAAAGATGGGAAATCTGTGCGTGGATGCTGGGGTGGACTCCACATTTCAGGTCAAGGGTTTTGCAGCCAGAACATGATCGCAGGTGTCATAAGCCCCGTCGCTACTGTGGCAGTGGCTCTTTTCACACTAAAAAGGGAGGGAGGACGCTTGCTAACCCCTGGGCTCTCTGACTGCATTTGGGGCCAGGACCAGGGTGAGGATTTAAAACATCTTCTGGCCTTCAGATCCCGCAGTGAAGACTTTAGAGGGAGACCCTGGGTCTTCATGAACCCTGCCCCTCTGTGGTCTGAAAAACTGGGCTCCCGCGACAGCTCTCCAGACTTCCCATCCTTTGCGGGTGGGGAGGTGGCACCCCTGGCATTCGTGGTCCCAGTCTGCGGAGCTGGAGCCCCTGTCACACACGGACACCTTGAACGGTCCATGCCGACCTAAGCATGGCGGGAGGGCATCCGGGTGTGGCTGAGAGGGGAGCCATGGGTCTTCACAGCTGTGTCAAGTTCCTATGCCATGTTCTTTTTGTCTTTCCCTCATGATACAGGGCCAAGCATACCTGCAAAAAGACATTGCTGGAGGAGGTGCAGGAGCTGGAAACCAAGTCCAGAGTGATGGGAAAGGCCATGCTTCGGGACAGTAACGGAAAGAGGTGGGGCAGCGCCCTCGGAATGCTCTCGGAGCACGGGTCCTCCCGACCTTCCCCCAGCTCCTTCCTGCGTTTCTTTTTCTCGCCTTGGTTCTCCCTGAGAGCACAGCAGGCTCAGTTTCGAGCATTCAGGTTGTTGTCAGTGAGATTTAAATTGCACTCTCTTTGTGGCCATGTGGAATCCGACTTTCTGGGTGGCTGGGCCTGTCCCCAGGTAAGACTGGGATTCGCGCTGGGTCCGGAGGTGGGTAGAACAGCCCACGTGCAGAAGCTGGCATCACAGCAACGTCATCTTGAGGCAGGAGAGTCCAGCCTTAGCTGTGTTGCCAAGGAGGATTTCAGAACCAGGCCTCTGGGTTCAGGCCCAGTTACCATCCCCGAGGGTGCGCGTGCACCATGAGGGTCCGCACCCGGATAATGCACGTTAGCTGTTCGTGGGAGTCTTGTTAAGTCCGCTTCAGCATGGGGGGGTGTTTTCAATGAATTATTATTTTCTGCTGGGCTTGAGGAAGAAATGGGAACTCCTGGAACAAATGGTGCCATTCACACCCTGTGTTTCTCATCGTCAGCCCTGCTCCTGCCCGTGGGCAGCAGTGGGACCAGGGGGTTCCTGTTCCATCACAGATGTTCACATGGTGTTGCCGTGCACTCTCTTAACCCGTGTGCGCACTACCAAAGGAAGTGTCCTTGGGCCCGAGGACAATTCACAATGTTCCAGAAAGCCATTGCTATATTATTAGGGATATAAATATCTAGAAAATTCTGAGTACAACTCTCCTATCAATGCTTAGAACGAAATCTGTAACTAAATGCTGATGAAACAAAGATCTAGAAATTGAATACTTCAGAGATTCCCACTTTGCGTTTTATATTGTGTTTATTTGTACCACCTTTTAAAGCTAGGAAGATAAGGCATTATTTTTTTAACAGAAAGAGAATCCAAGCATTTTGAGAGGCTTTCAAAGTATAATTTCAAATAGATATTTTAGGAAAGGGATTGAAGTTGTGTTTTTTGTGCTTATTGATGAGTTACTTGTTTTAGTGAGTTTATTAAGCATTCATTGTACAGCAGCCCTGCTAGTCACTGTAGAAAAATCATCAGTCAACAAGACAAAAATCGCTGTCTTCAGCGAGCTTAAAACTGTGACTTCGTGGGGGCGGGAGGCGGGGCTTACATTAGGTCTGTGCGTAACCAAGGCAGCACGTGGCTGCAGTGTGCGCAGGGCTGTTCTGTTGTGCCACAGGGCTTAGCACCTACTGAGTTTTCAAGGACCTACGACATTCTTTGAGACTTGAAAAAAACATATTCATAGGCTCCAAAAATCGGGGAGTGGGAAACCCCTGCAAATTCAAATTAATAAATGTTTAAAATTCTATAAAAGGCACATCAGTCTTACTAACTGGTAAGCTTCCTAATCCCCATAAGTTTTATCCTATTTAGAAACAGCTTACAGGCTCTCCTACATTTCAAGGATTCTCAAATATAGACACAGTGTTTGCTGAGCTAGCTGATGTTATCTCTCAGTAAAATGAGAATTTCAGAGCAAAATTCTAAAATTCCTTTCAAACATCTTACAGGAAAAATTACGTGTACCGTGGTATGAGAACACACTCTAACTTGTTCTGACGTGGGACAGGGTCTCGTTCTGGCCTATGAGCTTCTGAAAACAGGCCTGAACATGGGGTCAGTAAGAAGGACATTCAGAAGAGACAGTGGCCCAGGAGGTCATCTGGCCTGAATGATCAGGAAGGGCTTCGTGTTGGGGACAGACGGACAGCCGGGCTCTGAGGATGTGATGGACTTGAATGGGCAGAACTAACGAGAGTGCGTTTTGGGCAGAGGTCAGATGGTGCGCAGGGAGCACACCCCACTCTGCTTGGAGGGTCACATGCATTTTGTGGTCATCTGGGGAATTCTGGCTTAGCCACCTCGCTGTGTGACCTCGTGCAGGATATTTCATGTAACGAGCCTCTTCCTCTGTCATAGAGGTGGCTAATACTCCTGGGAGGGATTAGAGCTTATGGAATAGCGCGTACGTGTACGAGGCAGCATGTTGCCTGACCCACGGAGGGAATGCAAAGGTCAGCGCTAGGCTGCGGTGTGGCTGCAGAGTCGTGGTGTTGACAGAAGTCGTGGGCTGTCAGCCTTGAAAGACAGCACGGGCCAGTCATTGCTTTTTGTTGATACAGAGAACATAATTTTACAAATTCACTTATCCTGTTAAAAATTCACTTTTAAATGTTCAGATAGATACCAAAAAAATAATTAGAGTTTAAATGTGCTTTCCTACCTTCTACATTTAAAAATCCATTTTCTGGTCCCTTTGTAAATTTCATCATAGTTTCTTCTAGTCCCAGTGTCTTGCTACGCTTTAGGATTCCTAGCCAGAAGACAGTTTGGGGGCTCCGCGCTACTAATCCTTCTCAGCAACACCACCCCCCTTGTTTTTCTCCCTCCTAATTGCTCCCAGATTCTCTGGGTGGTCCATCTGCAAACTAGATAATGGTGGCTGCTGCTCTCTGCAGAGAGACCACGCTGTCCTGCTGTCCTGCTCGGCCTCCTGAGAGCTGCTCACAATTGTTCTCTTATCACCTTTGTTTGCTTCCTTCACACCTGCTCGGATTCCTGTGTACTCTGCCGTCCAGGAGGGGTGGAGGGTGGAGACTTCTTCGGCTGGGTTCTTCCTTCTAAAGATTGTGTAGAGCCTCCTTGAGCCTCCTGAGTATTTTTGTCTCTTCTCACACCTTCCATTCCTTCTTCCTCACTCACCCCTGTGCGATGTCTCAGTTTACTTGTGTATCTCTCTAGCTGTCAGCCTGGCACATAGTGGAAGCTCTGTAAGTATTTGTGGACCGACTGGCTGAAAACACCTAGGTCCAGTGAGGTGGCAGTGAGGCAGGAAGGTGCCCCTGCAGCGTCAGATGGGCTGGCACGCTGGTGCTGGTGTGTCGGCTCTTGCTGAAAGTGGCCACAGAGAGATGTCCAGAGAGATGCTGACAGTCACCACTGTCATGGAGCCTCTAGGGAGAGGGCAATTCATCTCAGTGCTTAACAATAGAGCTAACATAGAATCACGGACGGAGAGACCCATGCAAAGATGCAGAGGCCAGGAGCGGGTGCTCCCGACTGCCCACAGCCCTTCCTGCCTTCCCGTGCCAGCCGAGCCCCGGCACCCCCAGCCCTCAGCATCCCTGACTCAGGGGCTCGAGTCTGCGGCACTGCTTAGGGCCCCTCGAAGGACATTCCGCCAAGTCATAAAACCTAGGTCCAAGTTACTGGCAAATATTGCAGCACTTTTTCTTAGGAATGTAGTCATAGAAAAAGAGAACAAAAAATCTTCATGTGTTGTTCTTAAAAAACCCACTTGTGCCAAATTTACAATTATAATTTTGAAATGGTAGCTAGAGATTCTAAGTTTCCCTCTATTTCTCTTACTCGTTCAATAAAATACTTTACCCTCGCATGTTACTGAACTTGTCTAGTCCCAAACACGATTCCGTTAAACGTTAAATTTTCATTGACGTGCTTCTGCACTTTTGCGTTAGTAAACCTTGTCTGCCGGAATTAACCTGTGGAGTCGATAACAAGGAAAGGTGAGATCAGAGAATTCGATATCTGGAAAGTAGAGCGAAGTAAGAAAAGGCTTTAGGTAACTAATAAAAATGTTCGTCTTCATTTTAGTCTGCCCTTGTCGAAGGAGTGCTTTTCTCCAGGCGTTTTTTGTGCACCTCGTAGGCATGAGACACTCGCTTCTGTTTGGGTCTGTCGGAACACCTTCCCTGCTGCGTGCCGTGTTCCCCGCCAGGAAGCAGGGTGGCCTGCT
Source organism: Indri indri (assembly GCA_004363605.1). Taxonomy (NCBI): domain Eukaryota; kingdom Metazoa; phylum Chordata; class Mammalia; order Primates; family Indriidae; genus Indri; species Indri indri. Next base: position 21,817 of record RJWJ010017279.1, read on the forward strand.
GTTCCCTGTGCCGGGTAGTCTACCACGCATGTGCTTGGCGCGTGTCTAAAACATGAGACGCTAAATGGAAGAAAATTTCTTTTTCCCCATGTTTCCCCATGTTCATATTTTCCCCTCTTTATTCCTAAAGTGTAAGTCACACAAGTTTTTTTTTTTACTAGTGGAAGAAAATCTACCTGTGTCCACTTACCTTTACAGATATAATACAAACAAACGCCTAAAATGTCATGTACGATGACAGACATTTTTCCCCTTAATTTTTTTTTCTTCCTTGATGTGAGGCAAGCGGGTGTCCTGTAATGTTTTAGGTATTATGACAAGGAAGAAAAAATGTGAGTATGTTTGTTGAAAACGTGGAGTTTCCAAGTTCCGTGTAGTCTGATACACAACAAGGAGGCCCTTGTCGTGGACTGTCTCTCTGTTCGTCACGGGGGCTGGGATGGGCGGGGCCGGCCGGGCTGATTTTCTCCCGTTTCAGGGTCAAGCAGTCCTGGCTGCTGCCTCTGCCTTCGCGGGGCGGGCGGTGGATTCTCTTTCACTTAAGTGCCTTCCCCCGGCGTAGCTCCCTCTGTGCCTTTGGTGCAGGTCGCCGTGTGACTGGCGGGCGATGGCCTGGCCTCCCTTCGGTGTCGTGTTCCCGTGAACACTGATGCGTGGCTCTGTGACCGGGGCTGAGGCCCGCGCACAGAGTAATCGAGACAGCCCATCGGCCGCCGGGGAACTCGGGAGGGAAACCTGAGTCACTCTGCCAGGCTGTGGCCTGGTGCCGTCCCGGCTTCCATCTCACCAGGGCTGATTCCAGACAGTCAGGCTCTGGTCCAGACCTCAGGTGGGGATCTGGGATCCTCGCGGAGTGTTATCTGCTGAAAGGCAGGGGCAGAGCCTGCAACACAGCAGCACGGTTTCCAACAAACCCAAGACCGTCCCTCCACTCCGGGCAGCACCCTCCCTGTGCGCCTTCCAAAACCAAGTTCCTTAAAGAAACAAAAAACCAAAACTCCCCAATCCATTTCCATTGAGCATTAGATTCAAAACACCCCTTATGCTTTGATCTTTAAACAGAAATCCTTTGATCTTTAAAGTAATGTTTTAAAAGCTCTTCGGTATCCTCACACCTCTGAGTTGAAACCGGTGCAGCCGCCGAGGCGGACGAGACTCTAGACGAGACTAAAATCTGAGCTACGCGGCTTTACTGCCCCGTGTTCCTCCCGTATTGACTTTGTGTCGTTTCAGGGAAAATAGTTTTTTCTCGCAGTATTGGCCGTTGGCTTTTCGTGTCTCTCCCGTCGCTTTGCTTTCCTCCCACACTTTTCTCCCAAAATATCTATTAGGTTTTTATTAGCCAAAAGGATAGGAAATTATGGCATCATCTCAGCAAACCTCTCCAGGCCAGGTGGCACAGGTCTGCTGCCGACACCTGGTTAAGGTTTATTTTATTCCAGCTGTGTTTTTTTTTTCCACGGCTGTGTCATGTAGCAGAGGAACGAGCACACACCGTGCAGACAGACGGGCCTGCGCTGGCTCCGGCTTGGCTGTGTGACCTCGGCCAGATTATTAACTTCTCTGAACTGTCGTTTTCTCATCATGCATTTGCTTTGAGGTTTAAATGAATAATACATGTTAAATCTGTAGCATGTGTAGATGTTCAGAAAGCGTTAACATCCATCTCATCCCCTAACTTGAAGGCTGAATAGCAATTAAATTTTACTGGCCATTTTTAACATCTAATGTTTTAACTTGGAGAAGACGTGAACACAGCAGCCTGCCTGGTTTGCGTCATCAGGGTGCGCCCCCTGGTTTAAGGTAAAAAGCCAAAATCCAGCTGAACCCCAGGCACATCAGAGTGGTGTGGGCTGGACAGCGGCGAGTTTGGGATTGGGGGCGGCGGGGGTCTAGTGAGTTCAAAATCCTGGTGGTTTCCCAAGTCAGCCTTTGGAGTACCGCTTCGAGCAGCTCCCCTTTGCAAAGAAGGGGGTGTACCCAGCCCAGGCTGTCCCCTCCTCTCCGGGCTCTCCTGCTGGCCTGCCACTGGGCGTCCACACGGGCAGCTCCTCCTTAGAACCAGCCCTTCCTGCACAGTCCCCTCTGTCGTGACGAATTGCTCCCACACCGCAGATTCCCGCTGTCTTCGCGTCCCTGGGTGCCAGGTCTCACCGTCTTCCCAGGGTCCCGTCCCTGAGGCCAGCTGCTTCTGTCCTGCTTCAGGTCGTTCTCCCGGCGCCCTGCTGTGGTGCCCGTCCCTCTTCACTCCCCCTTCCCTGCAGCTGAAGCACGCCTCACCGGGCCATCTTCACTGCTCGCAGCGTCTGATGGTCGCCCACCACCCGCTAAGCCCAGCGTAGACCAGGCCACACGACATGTCCTTAAGGAACGTCGGCCTCCGCCTCCCCTCCCTCCTCATACTGTGCTCTTCTGTGTTCGATGCTGCCCTTCGCCCTTCTCCGTTGACTGGTTTTATACAGCGGTGTTGGCGCTGCGTCCTGGGCACTGGGCCGAGCCCAGTGGACAGTGGGACAGCCCTCGTCCTGGAGGAATTTGCAGCCCTGGGGACAAACACCATCCACCTCCAGATGCTTTCGGATGTCACTGACTTCCCCCGTGATGTCAGCCTGAGCTTCCCTGAACACATTCATTTTTAAAGTTTTCTTTTCATTATTAAAATATTCAAGCATGTATAGTAGTAGAGAGATTGGCACAGTGAACTCAGGTAGGTCCTCACTGCCCAGATCTAACAGTACCCAGGATTTTGCCACAATTGCTTCATCTAGTCCTTTTTGCTCTGATTCTGCCTTTGCTAAATCATCTAAAGCAAATCCTAGATATCACAACAGTCACCCATACTCCAGGCCGCCTCTCCAACTATTCCATTAGACATTCTAACGTCTATTATAATACATAGTATGCTTGTTTATTTATTAAATACAAATATTGTAACTCCAGTGCCCATGATCACAGCTCATGAATTAACAATTCCTTGCAATTAATCAAATACCCAGTCCATAAATGGACTTTCCGGATTGCCTTGACCCTGCCTTTTTAGGGTGGTTGGTTTGCATGAGGGCCTAGGCAAGGTCTGCACATAACGTTTGGTTTCCTTGTTTCTCAAGTCTCTCGTAATCTGGAGCAGTTCCCGCTTCCTTGCTTTTAATGCCATGGAATCAACTGACACTGTGCCTCACTTTATTTTTACCCTGAACTGATCACTACGTGCTGCAAATGAAAGTTTCCTCATGGGCAGAAGAGGGAACTAAGCTTCGGAGAGGTGGCATCGCCTCTGCCCAGTGTCACCCAATTAAAGAGAGAGGCAAACCCACACCTTCTAACTCCACCAAGCCAAGATGTCGAGAGGCACCCATATGCTTCCATTTGCAGTTTCGCCTTTATCAGAGAACCTGGAAAGCCGCAGAGCCCCACGGAGACCAGGAGGGACGCCCACCTGCCAGCGGGCTGTGGCGAAAGGGGCCAAAGCCTGCCGGTTTGGTAAAGCCCCGTGCAGAATTCCAAAGAAAGCAGGGAATAGTGGCTGCATGTTGTTGCGTTTTAGATCCCTCCACGCTGGAAGAACACGAACCAGCAGAAAAATCCCACCCTCCCCCAAAGGAATGCAGAAGCCAAACCATCGGACACGTTCAGGGAAAACGAAGGCAAAAGAGTGCGTGAAAGTTGTTCACTGTTCGGATTCGGTTCAGAGAAGGGAAGCCTTGTTGAGGAAAACAGTTGCATCCAGAATCACCTTCATGGAGCCTACTGTGTTCTATGAAAGAAATTCACTGGAGGCTTTAATCTCGGGGAGGGAAGAACTGTGGGCAAGACCCAAAGCCAGCGAACATTTTAGTTTTAGACAACAGGGCAAGTTCTTGGGAGAACAATTGGAGAGTCAACAAGACTCCCAGGCAAGGCTGGCTGACAAATGCCGGACAGGTGAGGAGAGGGATTAGGGGAACAAAGGGCGTGAATGGTGCAGGAAACGACAGGAGCCCACCAGATTACCCAGGTGGAGTCTCTGGGGGCTGTTTGCATCCTGGGCAGGGCAGGGGAGGAGGAGGAAAATAAAGTCTTCAGGGAGTAAAGCACCTCGTTAGCATTTAGTTCATGCCTAAGCTGCCTGTGTCAACTAAAAGTAATTGATTCTCTGTTATTTTAAGGCCGTTAAATCCCAATAGCCTTTTGTTGTTGTTACTGATGTTTAATAATTTTTTAAAATTTTTTTATAAATACTGGCTGTCATTTATGATAAAGCAAGAGAAAGACTTCTGTTCGCCTTTGCAGTGGTGCCTTCGCTGTGTTAGGAATCTGATCGAGCTGAGCTGAGCCCACTGGCCCATCTGTAGGAACTGCCTGGAGAGAGAGTCGGGGGAGGGTCAGTGTCAGTCCCTGGTTTGCCGGAAACACATCCTCGGACTGTATTTCCAGAATGGCTGGAGTGCGTTCATTTTTTAAACTATGACAATTTAGTTTCATGTCAACTTCCCTCATTTGCCAACAGGACTTTTTCTCAAGAATCATTTTTACTAATGAGTTTAATGTCAATACCAAGCTTAACGAGTGCTGGTGGCTTGTTGCATCCCTTTTAAAGTAGTAATGAAATATTAACACTTGACATACTTTTGTACTTTTTTTTTTTGGTTTTGGTTTTTTTGGAAGGATGGTTTTCTTTAACCCACTTGAGCAACAATAGAAACATTCAAAAGCAGATTTGCAAAAAACCAACAAAAAATTTTTTCTTTTGTCGTATAGGTCATATAGTTTGAATAGTGATATTACACATTCCAGGCAGGGATTAGTTCTTCAAGAGGTTCTTAGAAGATCTTCGCTAATCGCTTTTCTACTTCATTATCAGTGGGTTGTTTGCTTTTCCCTTTGACCCCTTTTCTTCCCTGCCTCCACTGCGACAGATCTCTGAGAGTAAAACATTCCAGACAGCTGAAAAGAGGCGACCAGGTACAGCCATCCCGAAAGTGAGCTGCAATTTAGATGTTACCCAGAATAACCAGATTCTACTGTTTGCTTCTCAACGCGCCTCTCCCTAAATCCTCAGAGAGGCTGAGGAAAGAAGTGTAGACTGTCTGGCGTCCGGGAGTGCAGGGGTGGCGTGATTTTATAGTGCATTTGAAAGAATTACTGAATCGCTTGGATGCATTGGACTGTCAGAGGAAAAAAGAAACTTCAGGAGAAATGTTGGAAATTTTTCATTTACATCTGATGGCTGCTTTTGCACACAGCGCAGCACAGAGCCCGTGTGCCCAGGTCCCAGGCGTAGGCTTTGTTGTAAGGTGCAGTAGTTCTGTCTGTAGAGCTGGCGCTTGGAAAACCAGGCAAGGCCCAGTTTGGTCACGGGTGAATGATGTCATTGACTTTGTAATTGAGAAGAACTTGGGGAATACGTAAACATTATCACTAGGAGATGGTCAGTGTGGCAGCAGTGTGGCATTGCTACTGTGTGTAGCTGTGGATTTATTGGACTTTTGCAGAAATTTCTCCATTAATAGGAGCAGGAAAAAACTCTCCTTGGGTCTCACAAAAAAAAAAACCTAGCCTGGGTCTCACGCTAGTGTACCTACAAGTACATCCTTCTGCAGACCAGGACGCAGGAGTGACTGTTTTCATAGAGCCTGGGCTGTGAGCTATTCAGTGACTCCCGGTTAAGTCTTCCCTTTCTAACAGGGCAGTGATAATATGATTATTCAGTGTTTACTCTCTTTCTCCGGCAATTAGGATTGGCTCAAGGCCCCTTAGGTGGTGGTAATTGGGAATTCACAGTTACTAATGAGTAAACATGTTGGCTTCATAGCAAATAGAACCAGTGATTGGCCTAATACGGAGTGAGTCATTTATTCATCCCTGCAACAGACATTTATAGAAAACTGAGGAAGTGCCAGGCCGGGCTGTGGCCTAGAACAAGAGAGACGGTTCCCACTGTGTTAGAGCTTGCCTGCTGGTGGGTAAGGACACTGAGCAGGAGCAGAAGTGGTGACTGTTAGGAGGAAAATGAAGCTGAATGTGTGACTGGGCGGGGTGGTCAGGGAAGCTAACTCAGATGACACCGTAGGGAAAGAAAAAAGTAAGGTCTTTTCCTCACCAGTTGCAAGGCTCACAGCTGACTCCTCTATGACAAGGAACAGATTAATAAGAAGCGTAACAAACTTATCAAAGTTTTGCATGACATGGGAGCCTTCAGAATTGAAGACCCAGAGACCCCAGGAAAACTGCGTTTTTATGCTTTGGTCCAAAGAAGAATGGGCAGTCGTACGGAAATGTGATTGGACAAGAAGGGGGTACATCCTAATGGTCATTCATCGACTGTGGGGTACTCAGTAAGGCCTGCCTGTGTGGCACCCCCTCCTGCTGAGGGTGGGGCAGGACCCCTCTGGAAGGAGGGTCTCGTGACCTACTTTCAGGCAAGGTAGGTGAGCGAATTCCTTTCTAACCACGCTTCCCACTGAAAGGAGGGGTAGGTCAGAGTGACCTTCTTGCTTCTGAGATCCTTCCAATCCCTTTCAGTTCAAAGTACTCCAGGGGTAGTGTGTTCTGAGCCCTGACAACACTTAAACTGAGTCCTAAATAAAACAGGCAGCCAACCAAGGGAAGATCTGGGGAAGGAGCTTTCCAGGCAGCAGAAAGGTGGTGGGAAGGCCCCACAGGGAACATGCTTGGTGTGACCAGTGCCTACAAAGTGAGAAAGTACAGGACAAAGTCACCTAAGAGGGAGCAGTGGCCAGATCATGCAGGCCTTTGTGAGCAAGGGTAGAGCATCTGGACTTCAGCCACCAGGAAATATTTCCTTGGAAAGGGTTAAAGCAAAGGACATGCATTACCTAATTTTTTAGAATTTTTGATTACCATACCATTTTAAAGCCATGGAATCCCATTCTCAAATAAAAAGATTAAATAAAATCTCAAGTCGGGTATGGTGGCATGGGTCTATAATCCTCACTACTCAGGAGGCCGAGGCAGGAGGATTGCTTGAGCCCAGGAGTTTGAGGTTGCAGTGAGCTATGATCATGCCATCACACTTCAGCACTTAGTCTGGGCAACATAGCAAGACCCCATCCCTAAAAAAAAATGAAAAGATTGAGTAAAATCTCAGTACTATGTATAAAACATATAAACAATATTAGTATGAATTTATTAAACATGTTCAAATTAAGACATTTATTTTAAAGTCAGTGGTACAATGAGGTGATTTTTCAAAATGATAAAAATTTGAAGTTAGTGTTAGGGAAGACAGTCTTATATCATCTGTCTAGGTTGCCTGTTTTCTCTTGGGTTATATTGAGAAAAGCCTGGATACGTAAAGATTTTTTGCCAATTTTAAGTGTTTTCACAGTTTACCTTGTAACCTTAGACTATTTCTCATTTTTGTTCTTGACTAGTCTGTTACTTAAATTATGAAATTCTTATCATAAATGTACAAGTCATATAAAGAGGCAACCAACAGTTTGTGTAAACACTAAAACTCTCTGAAATAGCATCACATGATAATTGTTCTCTTGTTTTACGACTGACTTGTACAGACAGGAACATAGGTCAGGTAACGCACTTTGAGCATAATAGGCTAATAGCCAGTATTATCTTATATGAATGGATTCATGAGAATGCTTATTTGAAAAATAGCTACATAGAATTACAACGTTTCTAATCAGTGGCCTATTTGCAAATTCAAAAATAAGTACCTTTAATCTGAGACCCTTACAGAAGCAAGTTAACTTGAAGACATTTGTGGTTTTCAATACATTAAGATTTTCTGTGTATTATATGAAACATTTATGTCCTTATTTTAGCTAAATAATTTTTAGAAAATATTCAATTTGTGCAAAATGCAATTTAAAAACTAGTGGTTGAAAGAATAGTAAATCGTGCTGTAACCCTAAAAGCATAAGTTAGCTTTATATATTTCAATTTACTCTCAAAATCCAGATGCATACATTTCTCAAAAAATTTGAAGTCTTTGGTCAGAATATACATGTTAGAGAGAGTAAAACACATTTAATTATTTTAATATTATTTATACATTTAGTTCAAGAACACAAAATGAATAATTTATAATCTTGGTATTTAAAAGGTATAATTTAGACAAGATTTTATATGTGCTGATTGAATTTACTGATAAATATAACTTTTTAGTCCTAGTGGAATCAAAATTTTTAAATTCACCCATGTATTTCTTTTTGCCAGTTCATCAGAAACAGTCAAAGATTTTAGATGGAAGAAACTTTAGATATTCAAGGTATTTCTGGAACGAAGGTTGTTTTGTTTATTAGAGCATTGATCTGTCACCCAGGCCTTGTGTCCTCCTTGCTATGTCCCACCTATTCAGAAAGCATTTGCTTTTTAAGAAAGGACCAAGGACAGGAACTTGCTGAAAACACTTTTGTCATGTGGAATTGGGCTCATTGTCTCAGCCATCAGCTTTTCAACATCCTCACAAATCTACTGAAAACTGAAGAATTGTCCTAGTTGTCACAGACCGGAGACAAAGCCCTTTTGCACGTTCCCAGTTCATGTGCCTTTGACATGCTGCAGAAGACGACAGAAGCAAAGCACTCGAAAGCAAAGAGCCAGCCGGGCTGGGCTGTCTGCTAGCCCACTGCCGTGTGGCCGGACAAATTGGTCGTATTCTGTGACCAGACATCTAAAGACATTATGTGTACTGGAGCATTTGAGACACAATGACATTCAAAATAAAATCCAAATGAGCTTTTTATTTGATAACCCAGAGTCATGGAGCAGCCACACATTTCTGCTACCTTTTGGGCTCTGCTTCTTGGCCCCATAAACCATGCGGTCGCAATGCAGCCAGCTGAAGACAACATTTCTGCTGCGCCGCAAGGTTTTTAGTTTCTTTAGTATTTGGAAATGACAATTCACTCGTGACCTCAAAAACAATTGATTTGTGTCTGTGCTGCTTTGCAAGGAATGTCACAGACGAAGTGCAGCGTCTGATTCCAGACATATCAATTTCTTGAGGATCTTCGGGGAATTGCTCCATTAGGCCAGCAGGCATCCTCATCTATGTACTTTAGATCCTGGTTCCTGCTGTTGCATATGGGGCAACTTTTTCTACTTCTTTTTTAGGTAATATTCTCAAAGGACATAACCACATCATTCCATCAACTTTACTTCATAGTTTGTGTCCCTGCTTTATTCTTTGCATTTGTTTCTTGAGCACAGCAGTTTATACCACGTGTAGGTTTTGTGTTTTCTGACTTTTGTTCTTTTATAGCTCTGTTGGAGTGGGTCCAATTTATGACATCAGTAGCAATGTGTCGGCTCCAGGACGCACCTTCTGTGGGTCCATTTAATTTTCTGTGCTACTTTCATGTTAGCGTGAGCAGAAAATATTTTCACATTTCTAACAACTGACGTATATTCAGCCACATTTCTCATTTATTTCTACCATTAACAAGAATAACAAAAGAAAATGAAGTAACAGCAGCAGAAGAAAAACCTGAAAATGGAATTAGTGGTGAAATTTATAATTTTTTTCCTAAAACTTTGTCCATCCAGCTGGGAACAGCATAGGACATAATACTCCTTCAATTATTTTGTCTTCTGTAAACTATTACCCATTTGCATCCTAATCCTTACACAGCGTTCGCACAAAACACCTACTGGGCAAGTAGCATTATGATTTCTAAGAAATGCATGTGACTGGGCATATCCTGTTGTCAAGAACTGTGTCCTGCTCGTAGATGATTTCCCTTCCAGAACCTTGGTGAGTTTTCTCCCTCATCTTCAGGGCTCAGCTTGGACAAAAGTAGAGCTTCTGAGAATTTTCCACACCTGGTTCCTCTCTTGCGGTTGTTAAAGATGTCAGTGTTGTCATCCTTTGCGGTGAGGCCAGTGCAGGCTAGAGCACGTATCAAACCCTTCCAGGTTGCCAGAGGTGGAGCCGGGCGGTGGAGAAATGAGAGTAAGGTAATGAGGGCAGGTGGGCAGATGGAGAATGGAAACGCGATGCGAAAGTGTTTTAACAGAGTGATGGAGAGACTTCCCAGAGAACCCAGGGCAAATTAGATCTCTTACCAGGTAGGGAAGCGGGGGAAGAGGGCTCTGGCTGCAGAGAATGAGTCCGTAGATGCAGAGAGTTATCTGGGAACGAAGAAAAGCTTATTTAGTGTGATGGGGCTGAGACTCCATACGTGCTGGAAGAGGTGAGGCTGGGTAAGTAGGTAAAGGCCAAATCACATGACCCGCGATGAAGCTGGGCTTTATTCTGTGAGCCACCAAAATCCTCACTTACAAGAACTAGCTTGAAACTGGGATGAGACCTTGCAAGTAGAGAATATTAACATGGGCCGCTTGGCCCCTGCTTCAAGGTCTCTGCAAAAACAAAGCCATATGTCACCAGGATTCCTCTCTACCGTACAGGTTGCGCCAGGATGTGCATATTTCGTCTGAGACTGTCTGACAGTCACCCCCTCCTCCACTCTAGAACAATGTACATGACAGAAAGGTTTCCTTATGGTGACCTCATGCCCTTTTGAGGAGAAAAGAAAAATTTTAGATTAGCTACTGCCTTGCACATAACCACCAAGCAACCAAATGTGCAAATTTGGAAAGAGGCCTCCTTGGGCTGACCCTAAAGTACCCTCCTGCCCCAGAGAGTTGATGGCACTGCCAGTGCAGGGAATGTGATTTATCATACAAGACCAAAAGGGAGCTGTTTATTTAGTAGATATAACATCTGCTGGTTACAGGAATGGAAAAGAGAGTAAAACTAAGATTACTATTAGGAATTACATCCAAAAAGTGCACATTAGAACGTGATCACTGGGTGTGTCTCAGGTCAGAAAGCCAAGAATAAATAGCTGAGTTCCATCTTTCTTCCACGCTGTGTCCTTTCAACTCACCTCTGCCTGCTCTCTCGCCTGAGCACGTTCTCTGGGTTCCTTACCTTTAGGCCAGTGGTTTTTAATTATGTTGGAACAAGAACTTTTGTGTCAGTAGAGGATGCTTTCAGTGGCAAATAACAGAAACCCCAATTCAAACCGCCCCTCAGGGTGGGAGAAGTGCTTGGCTTGTTTGATTGGAACGTCCCGCGGGAGGGCAGTCCTGGTTGACGCATCCCCAGCCAGAATGTTATCAAAGACCCACCAGTCTCCTTCTGTCTTCTCAGTTTGCCCTCAATGCTTTATATTATACTGAGGCTGTCCCCTGGCCCCTGTCATGGTCATAGGGAGGTCATCTGAAGTGATGGGGACTGTGAAAATCCTTGTTCACCGGTGGAGAGGGGCATTTGCCCTGACAACTGGTTAACAGAAGTTCCTGTTTTCCTTGATGGGACCATCTTGAGCCAATTCCTATAGTCGGGGACATGCCATGGCGGATTGGTCAGACTGAGATTACCAAAGCCCATCCATTAGGAAATTGGGGTGGGGGTGTCACCC